>JANRGW010030692.1:0-12391 GCA_024733675.1 Psilopsiagon aymara | reverse complement strand
ATCAGGTCCCATGGACTTGTGTACGTTCAGGTTCCTAGGATGGTCTTGAACCAGATCCTCTCCTACAGAGGGCCCAACGTCTTCATTCTCACGATCCCTGTGTCTGCCAAGACTTGGGTGGTGTGGTCAGAGCTCTTGCCTAGAGTTAAATCAGAGTGAAATCACAGAGTTCTGTTTAGGACATAGACTGTCCCAGGGAGCCTGGGATGGATTATGAGCACTGAATTGTGAATGTTGCAGAGGGATAATTCAAATTATACAAATACAAGAAATGGGTAGATTAAGACTATTTTTTGTATCATAACAAGTGCTTATACCAACTGTTTTGTTGTAATGCACCTTAAAGAGATCAGTGTGGTGATTTAACTTCAAAATGTGAAAGCATTTATTTTTTAAATGGAAAACTCTGCCTTCATTCTCAGCTGCAAATCTTCTCATTTTTCTTTCAGATTACTCTTTACATCAGTAGAAATGGACAGCAGCAGTTTCATTCAGTTTGATGTGCCCGAGTACAGCAACACTGTTCTGAGCCAGTTAAACGAGCTCCGCCTGCAAGGGAAGCTATGTGACATAATTGTGCATATTCAGGGTCAGCCCTTTCGAGCCCATAAAGCTGTCTTAGCTGCTAGTTCTCCGTATTTCCGTGACCATTCAGCGCTGAGCACCATGAGTGGCTTATCAATATCAGTTATTAAAAACCCCAATGTTTTTGAACAGTTGCTTTCTTTTTGTTACACTGGAAGGATGTCCTTACAGCTGAAGGATGTTGTTAGTTTCCTAACTGCAGCTAGCTTTCTACAGATGCAGTGCGTCATTGATAAATGCACACAGATACTGGAGAGTATTCATTCGAAGATCAGTGTTGGTGATGTTGACTCTGTCACTGTTGGTGCTGAAGAAAATCCTGAAAATCGCAATGGAGTTAAGGACAGCAGCTACTTTGCCAATCCCATTGAGATATCTCCCCCCTATTGCTCTCAGGTGCGACAGTCAACAGCAGGCAGCGATCTTCGGATGGAAACTACTCCAAGCAAAACTCTACGTAGTCGTCTGCAAGAAGAAGGGCATTCAGATCGAGGAAGCAGTGGGAGTATCTCTGAATATGAGATTCAGATTGAAGGTGATCATGAGCAAGGAGACCTGATAGTAAGGGAAAGTCAGATTGCAGAGGTGAAAGTTAAAATGGAGAAATCTGACAGGCCAAGCTGCTCTGATAGCTCTTCGCTTGGTGATGATGGATATCATACTGAAATGGTGGATGGAGAGCAAGTGGTAGCCGTAAACGTTGGTTCCTATGGGTCTGTCTTACAACATGTTTATTCGTTTTCCCATGCCTCATCACAGGCTACAGGTATGTCAGAAACCTTCGGAAGCCTGAGCAATACGAGTCCTTCCAGGTCAATGCTAAGCTGTTTCAGAGGGGGTCGCGCACGCCAGAAACGGGTATCCACTGGTCACTTGCACAGTGATGTTCAGGGCTTGGTGCAAGGGGCTGACGGCGAGTCCATGGTGAGTAACCCAGGATATGAAAACAGTCCACGGGAAAGAAATGCAAGAGGTCATTGGTATCCATACAATGAGAGGCTGATCTGTATCTACTGTGGAAAGTCTTTCAACCAGAAAGGGAGCCTTGATCGACACATGCGATTGCACATGGGAATAACTCCTTTCGTGTGCAAGTTCTGTGGGAAGAAATACACCCGCAAGGACCAACTTGAGTATCATATTCGTGGTCACACAGATGACAAGCCCTTTCGCTGTGAGATCTGTGGAAAATGTTTTCCTTTCCAGGGTACACTCAACCAGCACTTGCGAAAAAACCACCCTGGCGTAACAGAAGTAAGAACCAGGGTAGAGTCTCCAGACAGAACAGAAGGATTTGCGGAACAGAAAGTAGATAATGATGCTTCAGCTTCTGAAGCTATGGATTCTAGTATGGAAATTCATGCAATGTCTAACGCATCTGATTAAAATACTACATTCTTAGTGCAACACAAACAAGCACATTACTAACGTATTTTTAAAATATATTATTCTTTTAGTAATCTTCAGTACAAGTATAACAGTCTTTTAATTTTCCTTCTGGAAACCAGTTTGAAATGGTTTCTGGAGAAGACTACATAAGTATTCTTTGTTTTTGAAGGAGGCTGGGTTGGTTGTTGTTTTGTTGGGGGGGGGGGTTGTTTTGTTTTGGTTTGGTTTTGAAGATGCTCAAAATCTAAAAGACAGTGTGCTGTGGAAAGCATAGAAAGAGTCTGCTGAAGTGTCCCTCCTGGTTGATCTGGCAAGACACAAATTCCAGTGGAGAAGGATATTAGAAAAAGATTGGCAGCTCTGCTGGATACACCAAGAAGCTGTAATCTTCCCTTATTTTATTTCTGAAACCCTGTTGCTGGTAATGAGTTACACAGCAGTGGGGAGAGAGAGTATTACAGCTTTGGTTCCTTCCGTGTGTCAGGATGAAATTGTTTGCTTTTACTAACTGTTTTTGGTAGTTAGTCTGTTTATATATATAAATTTGCTTTATATATATAAAATGCTTTCACTTTTCCTATTCTGGTTGAGGTGAATGTAAAAGTATGTCAAGGTTTATACCATGTACCACTCTTAAAACTGCTAGGTCTCCTCTCTGCTTAGGATTTAGAACTTCGGACTTGCGGAGGATGGTTTTGGTTTTAAAAGAATGTTGTTTGGTTTTCATTTTATTCAACTATTACTTTGTGTGCAAAGGTGAGCAAAGCGAATTACCTTGGTTTAATAGCTTTGCTTTATAACATATATAAACCAAATGCCATAAATCTATTAAATTATGGTTAAATTGTTGAGGGGTTATGTTAGTTGTCTAGAATGCAAGCTGGACAACCTGTGGTGCTGACCTTTTTATATATATAGAGATAGATATATCTATATATATATATCTTAAAAAAAAAAAAAATATTAGCAAACCTAAAAGTAGCATTGTGGTTTTAAATGTGTTTTTACTGGCCTCAGAATCTACCTTCATTTCGTACTGTAGAACCATACCAGGTAACTAAATTTAACTTCATCACTCTTTGTGGTTGGTTAAAACCTGAGAGTGATGTTGTTAACTACAGTATTTCCAAGCAGTGTTTTAATAGGTCTCTTCACAGAGAGCTGTTTTCAGGTGCACATTGACTTCCTACTTAAAGCTCCAAGTGATACGTCAGCACTTGGAATTTGTACTTTTTTTTGTATAAAAAACAAATACTCTATGGGAATTTCAAGCAATATGTCTGTTATTTCATGTGTGAGTATTACAGAGTTGCTATGGCTTCCCTACTATTTTCCGTGGTTGTTTTCTGCATAAAGGAACTACCAACAACTTTTAATATCCTCTAAATCTTTCTGTTTCACCAAATGTGTTTTATTAATATGGTGCTAACTTTGTCATTTTAGGTCAGTATAATATATAAAATGTGAAGCATAATGGTAACAGTTAAACAAAAGAAAAACTAAAAAAAGGAAAAAAAAAATTACCCAAACCCACCACCAAACCAACCAGAAAACCCCCACCCAAACAAGCCCCAACAAAAGAAACAGTAATAGCCTAAGAGACCTCAAAAGCATGAACTGGCAAATGCTACTGTGTAAAATTCTACCTGATGAACAGAGTTAATCATGTGCTTCTTTAAAATACAGGTTTTGTATAATTGGGCCTTAACGTTTGTTTAGCGAATATTGAAAATCCATCTGTGAACACGCTGTTTAACTCCTGAAATTTAGAAAAGTTCATTCCTAAATTACAGGAAAGCAAAAAGGTAGGTTTGGTACCTTGTCAAGCTTTTCTGGCTCCTGTGAAGTTGGGGCATGTTTGTGCAGTAGCATTATTAAATACACTAGTTCTTAATATCATGACAGTCTGCAATAAGAATTAATTTCACTCAATACAGATTTACAGTCTAAACCCCACCTGCTCCACTGGAGCAGTTAATTTGAGTGTCGGATTTGCCTCTTCTGTCCTAAAATCTGCCTCATGACAGAGGCAGAGGGTGGGGAGATGTTTCTGTCTTTGAAGCAACAATAGAACTTCTGTTTCCAGTAAGGGAAAATCTATGTCTGTGTCTAGGGAAGGTAGTCTATGTGTTTACCCACTTAAAAACATGTTGGTGTTTCTGATACTGTTTTGTTTTGTTTTGTTTTGTTTTTCCTGAATGTTTGTTTTAAGTAATTAAATGGAAAAAAAAATATATTAAAAAAAAATGTGTTTTGACAAATGAAGTTTGAGACATGCAAAATCCAAGAAATGTACAGTTATTCTTCACCCTTATATCTTGGACCTGTGCTGTGGTGCCTTTGGTGTGACCTTCTCCATGGAAGTATGAGTTGAGGATAGCAGGATATGGGTACTAATTTTATATTTCTTGAATTTCTCCATGTCACAATCTGAACATTATTTAAATCTAGTTCTTTGTATTTGTAAATGTATTAAAATGGTTTGAGTTTACCAAAGAGTGACTTATCCAAAATTGTCTCTGACAAAAAAAAAACATACAAAAAAACCCAACATCACTTTGATTGTACAGGTTCAGGTTCAAAACATTGTAACAGGACTGTTAAGGGGCAGGAAATGATCACTTTTTCTACAAACTCATGATTCAGCAGTGCAAGTTCTGCTTGCTCCTGTTCTTGTGGATGCGCCATTTACCCTTTCCACTGCTAGCAGTGTTAATAATTATCAAGCCATAACACAGTACTGTAAAGTCCAGCAGTGCTTCAAAGGATGCATATGTAGGTAAGCATAAAACATCATCCAGCATTTACATTGACACTTACCAAGTGTGTAACTCTGGTAGAAAACGAACTTCAAACCTGGCAACATCAATTAAATTGTGCCTTGTCACATAGTGGTATGCCAGGATGAACATTGTCATGGAACATGAAGCATTATGTGATTGAAGTTCATTTCACAAGTCCACCAAAACAGAGTATGCTGTGTTATTTTAAGCAAATGATGGAAGTACTGTACAGTGTCATGTGTCTGTACAGTTTTAAGTTAGCACAGAGCTGTTACACATTTCATTTACAATAAATGCAGAAGTCAAAAAAATATGTGAAGAAATATTTGACAGCAAAGTAAATCATGAAATTATATAGGCTGGTTCATAATTGAGTCTCTTCTTAATCTACCTTTTTAATTATAGAAAAATGTGAAAACAGTGACAGTGTCCTTTCCTCTAGATGTTTAACCTATTATGACAAACTGTGAAAATAAAGGATTTTATACCTTTGCTAATGTTTGTGGTTTTAAACAGCTATTTTAGTTTTTTTAAATCAGTTATCTTCCATATTGTTTCTTTTAAACTTGTAAATACATTTAGAAAACAGCTTTGTAAATACAGTATATTAAAAGTTCAGTTTGGTCACTAAGGCCTCAAGATTGGCTCAGCTATTTTAGTGTGAAATCTTTCAATAGCATAAAGGATACTGTCAGTTCACTGTTCAGCAGAATATACTGTAGGCCTAAATTGATAGTTCTTAATGCAGTCTTCCCAAGCATAAATTCATGTTTTATGCTGAAGCCTTTGGTTTACTTTCAGACAAAACAATGAGGCCTCTTAATATGTTTATGGGAAGAACAGCAGGAATAAAATCAAGGGCTGGGAAAAGATCGAATGAGCTTTACCTTTAAATATATATATATATATATCTTATTTGAATTTTTGTATTAGTTTACTGTGATTCTTTTATTGTCATTTTTCTAAACAGGTTTCACATGAAACCATTGAAAGGGACTCAAATATGCAACACCTAATCTATTTTCCAAGGGAATTTTACCCTTGAATGGTGCTTTTTGACTGGTCAGGGTTATTTATTAAATTTTATATTTGAAAGTATTTCGGGAATTATGTAAATTCTTTATATGAATCTGTTTATTTCATGAATTGTAAATTTCAGAATACTCAGTGATTGAATCAGAAGTTTAGTAAAGTCATTCAAAATGTTCAAAGTTTATATAATCTGTGTGCATTTTACATATATTTTAACAAGTGCCAGGATAGTTGTATTTAATATTGTAGATATCAAACTACTTGCACATCCCTGTGACAGCATTAACTTATGAGAGTTTACATTTTTTAAAAGAAATGCTAAACAAACAAGTAAGCCTGAGAGCCGTGTCCTGTGTTTCTTCAGGGGGTGTGAAGCTGAGTGTCAGGAACAGAGCAGGTTCACTTCTAGTTTGTGGAACTCCTGCTCTGGTGGCGACAAGAAACTGCTGTCTTCTCCCATTCATATACACTATGAAGTCAGCCTCTGGGCTTGTATTGCAAGCCTCTGGTTGTGTATCTGGTTAGAGGTAGAGCTCTTGCACGATTTAGCAGTGTTTGTTTCTGACTGAAAAATGGTATTTTTAAATAACCTTTATTTGTATGGTTGTTTTTCCTGAGAAATAATTGAACAGTTTGAATGACTTGACTTGGTGTCATTATCTTGCAATATAAACCGGTAACCTCACAACTCCACACTTCATCACCATATGAAGTAAATGAAGCTAGCTAAGCTGATGCTGTAACAATAAATAACTTGCCATTAAGGATTATTTTATAGCATGAATTTTAAAATATTTATTCAAATGATATTTTACTCTTGTATTCACTTTGGTTTTAGATTTGTGACATGAATATTTCAGTGCTGCTTTATTTTGTTCTGATGAATTTGTTTCTTGCTTGTAAATTGCTTTTTTTATGGTATAAAGTCAATGGGAATTGCTGTTTGTAAATTAAAATGCTTCTAGAGCAAATCTATGGTGTCAGTGTCTACATTTAGGTATTTAATTGCTAAGGAACTTGCATTTTAGATGCTTTCCCTGAAGTGTTACAAGAAGCTGTGGTTAATACTCATGAACCAACAAGTAATCACAACCCCTGCGAGACAAACTACTCCTGAAGTTTCTCCTTTTCGCCAGCCTTGCTGGTTTAGTCCTGAACAGATGATTGCTTGAGTTTTGTGCTCCAAGACTTTGTCCAGCTCTCAGAGCAAAACAAAAACCTGGCTGGGCGACAGCAGTCTGCCTTGCACTGAGCCAAAGGCGAGTCACTTGGGCTGAGGGTCATGTTTCTTTTTGACAGCAGTGTTTGCATTTTATGTCATGCCATATGTAAGAGTAGAGCTAATTCTGTCCTCAGCAAGCATAAGGGTACAGCTCCTCCTAGCCCACAAGCTTGAACTGGACACGAGTAGCCAGCAACTGCTCAGCTGCTTTCTGCTGATAGCCCAGCCTTAACTTGCTTCATGGCAGCTGGCCATTGACACCTCTTTAAGTGCCTTTGTAACAAGCAGCTTCTTGGAGGAGTTAATATATCCTCAACCAGGTTGTATACTATCAGTGATTTGCTGAGATAGGCTTACCCATCCTGGGACAACTGGAATTTTGAGGAAAGAATTCTTGTTTTACATTCATGAAAACACAGCTGATACTATTAAATTTGGTTAAAATTTACCATCATCATTGCCAGTTTTTCATTGTGTGAGATGTATGCCAGTAAAGACTTTTGTTCTTTAATAAAGCTGAATTAAATTTAAATAGGTTTTAAACTCATGTGGTGGCAAAGGGTGTGTTTGTCTAATAATAATGCAGCTGAAGGATGTAGCTGTCTTTAATGGCCCTGGGGTTTTGGGGGGTGGGAGGTTGGTTGGTATGGGCAGATTGAGGAAGATAAACCATTTCAGCAAAACATCTGCTCAAATCCCCTTGCTTATATGGACTGAAAAAGTGATGTAGAATGGGGTAAAGAAGACATGACTGCTACGAGGAATAAATGTAATGTTGCTTTTGACTGTGAGAGCAGGGAAACAGAACATAAGGTGCTTCTTGCATCCCTCTCCTTATCTGGTTTGGTTTGTTTTGCTTGAGCTGGTAGAATTGCCCCATCTTGTCAGGCAGCCATCCAGGTTAGCAATCAGATGCAGCAAGGTTGTGTCCATGCAATTCAACACAGCTTTTAGAGCCAAGCTGCTGACCAGTTCTTTCAGGAAGTACTTGCAGTGTTTCCTTAGTGGTATGTTTCTGTCCACAAAGCAGTCATACAGGCAGCTTTAGCTCTTTCCTGTGCAGATCTGTGAGTTGGGAACTACGGCAGCTGACACGATCTTCCACAACTGCATTATAAATGTCACAGACCTTTTTACAGCAGGCAGTCCCCAAAGGGAATGTGGCAGAGATGTCACAAAACACTGGGCACCTTGTGGAAATTGCTTTAGCTTGCAAGTGTACAGAAGGGGCTGCACTGCAGCATCACTCACATGACCCAGTATCTCGTGGTTATTTCTGTTTGAAGGCAAGTAGAAAATTTCCTCCTTGATATGGTTGACTGGCTTTAGTCAAGCAAAACAAACATGCTGGATTTTGTTTGTGCTACGCAAGTGCAATCTAAGTTACAGAGTTCCAGATAAATTTACCCTTTAGACCAGATACTGTTCGTAAGGACACTAAACTTTTGGGGAATGATGGGGGAAGGGCAAGTTTCTAAGACTTTCTTTCACATAGAATCTTGAGAGGGGCTTCTGATAAGGGCCTGTAGTGACCGGACAAGAAGGAATGGCTTTAAATTGACAGCAGAGACTGAGATGAGCTCTTAGGCAGAAGTTCTTCCCTATGAGGGTGGTGAGGCACTGGCACAGGGTGCCCAGAGGAGCTGTGGCTGCCCCATCTCTGGCAGTGTGCAACGCCAGGTTGCACAGGGCTTGGCGCAACCTGGCATTAGAGAAATGCCCTTCACCAAACGCCCATCCTTCTATGAAGAATGATTTTTTGAGGCAGTTTTGCAAGGCTAATGGATAATTCATCAGTAAAAGGCAGTGTCAGGGACAATGCAAAGATGCTTGTTTCAAAACATAGTAAGCAGGTAAAATACAGTGACTGGCTAGATATAAGTGAAATGTGATGATAAGAAAATAGATATATTGAGAATTAATGGGAAAGCCCTTAAAAGTGAAGATACACAATTGCACAATTAAGGAATATGACCAAAGCAACAAGATTAGTAACTGTATTTGGAGGTTTAACATGTCAAAACTCATCAAGCTAGTCAAAGCTGAAGTGATGATGTCACAATCAAATATCACACTGTGTAAAGCAGTGTCTATCACTTCAAGAGTCATTCATAATACATCAGAAGACTTCACAGTATTTGAATAGCCTCTTAAGATTGATTTCTCTCCTCCTATAGAGTAGTCCTCTGATACAAGACACAGAGTTCCACTGGGCTCAGATACAAGACGACACAGGTCAGTTGCCTGTGTAAACTGGCTCGTAGCTTCAAAGGACTCCTTCTTTGTCCATGTTGTCCGCACAAAGATGTGGAAATAAGAGAAACTGTGGTGGTGTGCATCATTTTAAGATTTAAAAAACGTCTCTAGACTATCAGAATAATTCTGATATCTTTGCACTTAGCACTTAGAAATTTTTAAGGTTTTTCTTTAACTCCCTTTTTGTCTAGTGAACCTTTTTTCAATGTATTTTTGCTGCACAGAAATCAAACTTTCTCTAGTTCTATCTAGAGATACACCACTGACCTTGGGCAGTTCATATTTGTTTAAAGTTGCAATCCATGGCAATAATTACAGTGCCATAGTACAGTATGTGTGGTTAAACTTCAACATAGCTGCTTGTTTAGAGTTTGTCCCTAATAAATTGGAAAATACTTCAGGCTACTTCAGCACAGATAGCCAATAAGAGAATTGCATTGGCTTAACTAAAGTAACTGATTTCCAAAGCACGAATTTGGTAAAGCTTGAAAAAGTTTTTCTTTAAATCAGCTTCAAGGAATGCTGACAGACAAATGCACACAGAAAAAAAGTTTGGTTATTGAAACTGATAGTTTATAATCTTAAATAACAAACAAGTTCTTGATCTACTTTCATTTGGTTCATTTTTCCTACTTTCTATTGTATTGTGCATGGATTTAGGAGAAAATTAAAAGAAAATTCAATCAAATGTCAGTTGAACAATAGACAGAAACACTGTATTAAAATCTTGGGAAATTACCTGCCTAATGGCATTCTCCAAAGTGACATTATGTGGCTGGGTACTTTGCCAGCCTTCCCAAGTAACTCAGTCAGTACAACCCGAAATCTTGCCTATGCATTTTTTTCCACCAGAGGGTGCTGGCCAGTTTTTGAAAGTATAAGTTACGTCGGGATCACTTAAGGTGCGGCACGTAGGAGAAACCTGAAACAGGAACTAAAATAAAGTTTCCAACCTTTGTTTATTATAGTACCCTCAACAGGAGCAGCTGCCAAGTAATCCCATTCTTAGTAGGGCAGTGTTTATATCCAGGATTTCAGAGGATGTCCTGCTGTAAGGCACAAGACCTATTTAGGCAGTGGACATCATCACTTTGCAGTACTTTAGGCATCAGTTTGGAATCTCAGAATCTCATAATTATTAGGATAGGAAGTAACTACTTTTCAGATTGTTTTTTCTGAATCCTTTAGAAATGCCAGTAGCTATATATATATATAATTATTATAATATATGTAATTATGTATAATATATATTATTATTGTCATTTTAAGAGGACTGTAGCCCATGAACACCTATTTTAATGCCCTGGCTTGGTGATATAGAACAGAGTGGAAAACATTTTCCCAGACAATCTAGTACTCTTTCTCTAGTGGGAGCTGATGCTAGAAGTTTTAGAGGAAAGCATATGTAGCTTAGTAGTACCAACAGGATAAACTCTGCATATGTCTATGAACTGACTGGAGATTCACATGAACTTAGTTTAAGTGCTTCAGCCATTCTGGGGGTATACTGTGTATGGAAAATACTTTTTCATATAGTGCATTTGGCTTTGATGTGGATATTGGAGTTGAGCATCAGTATTCACAAGCAGATCCCAAATTATGTTTAAAGTTATTTTTATAGTATATTCTCAAATAGAATCATTCTGCTTTGGAAACAAAGCTCACATGTTTAATTGGGATATCTGAAGATGTTTAAACTTCTCTGGACTTGATAGTCATTGAAGTAACTAGTTACTTCTAGTCTCCTTTAGTAACTGAGAGATTGGGAGAGACCAGGTTTCAGCTGTAACAGTTATATTCTCCTTCCTAGTTGCTGGTGCAGTGCTGTTTTTGCTTTAGTCTGAGAACAATGCTGATAACACAGCATGGTTTAGTTGCTTCTTAGTAGTGCTTACTCTGATCAAGGACTTTTCAGTCTCATACTCTGCCACTGAGGAGGGGCACAGGAAGCCAGGAGAAAGCAGAGACAGGACACCTGACCCAGACAGAAAACCCCAAAGGGTTTTCCATGCCACAGCACATCATGCCCAGTACAGAAACTGAGTGAAGTCACCTCGAAGGGACCCAACTCTGTTCAGGTCGGGCTGGGTACTGGTTGGTGGGTGGGGAGCAATTGCATTGTGCATCACTTGTGTTGTTTTTCTTTTCCCCTTTTAGTTTTATATTCTCTCCCCTTGTTACTTCCCTTACTATTATTATTAGTAGCAGTAGTTCTGTATTATACTTCAGTCATTGGACTTTTCTTATCTCAACCCATGTTGTTTTCATTTTTTCAATTCTCCTCTCCATCCCACCCAGAGGGGGAAAGGGGAATGTGAGTGAGTGGCTGCATGGTGCTGAGTTACTGGCTGGGCTTAAACCATGAGGCAAGTTACGTGTTCTGGACATCATACTATCTCTCAAAAGGCCTCCGAGTACCCTCACTAGGGTTTTGTTCTGCCATGTATAACACCGCAGCTCAATTTGATGAACTGGAAAGCAATCCTGCATGTAGCTAATACCACACAGGGTAAATGTTTTCCCTTCAGTGCTGCTTGCAGACCACCTACCCACTGAGCACTGCTTGTGGAGCAGCTGTAATTCAAAGATGCACCTTGCTTTCGCCATGTAGCTTCGAGCACTGTCCTACACCACTGCAGAGTTGAAGCGTTTAGCATGAGGTAAATCATGCACGGGAGGGACTGTCCTCTCTTCCAAGTACGCTCAGGAAGCCGCAAAGCCCGGCCTGTTGCTATGGGAGAACGCGTTGCCTCACCGCCGGGGGTCTCCCGCACCGCCGCTGGGCTGTGAACCCGAACCCGGGCTCGGTTTGGGGGTCGAAATGTTCTTCCGTGGTACATGGAGCTCCCGTCCGCACCGCGGCCAGGGTGAGTGGCTGCAGACAACCCATCTGCCGCCTCAGCGCATCAGACGGGCCGCGTTCCCTCAGGGCGCGCCTGAACCCGCCCCCAGGTGCCAGGCTGCGGGCAGAACCGACCACGGGCGCGTCTTCCTGCGGGGACAACACCGGGGTCCCAGAGCGAGGGACGCGGCCCCGCGGTCCGCCCCGCGCCGCTGAGCGCCGCCCCGGTCAGGGACCGTCCGCTGAGGGCCACCGGCGGGAGGGCGGGGGCGCAGCGCACCT
>JANRGW010030691.1:0-69234 GCA_024733675.1 Psilopsiagon aymara | reverse complement strand
TGGTTGATAATGAATCCACAGGGTAATTCTTGTTTGTTTTTTGTTTTTCCAGCTTTTCTTTTTTTTTTTTTTTTTTTTTTTTTTTTTGGAAAGCAGACTGCACTCTGTTTGAGGTTTTATAGAATTCTATTTCACTCTGCTTGGACTTCAGTTCCTAAAGTCCCTTTACCTGCCTGTGGTGACGCTCATTTTGCTTTGAATAGAAGTACTGAATCCTGTTGATCAGAATGGCATTTGGGTCTATCATAGGATTTGTAAATAAATACTGAAAAATGGATGGCTAAACAAATACTCGAGACTTCTTTATTACAAGAAATAACATATAAAAATTGTTCCTGGTACTGAGTGTAGTAAGGAGTAAGGATAAACCTCCACCTTTGCAAAACCTTTCTGATAAAATAGCAGGTGTTAGCATATGTAGGGAAATTGAAGTGTTTTGCTAATGGGGCTGCAACTGGAGTCATAAAGTTTTGCAAGCACACCAGAAGTAGATGCAAGTTTAGGAACACCCTCAGCACAGTCTTATATTTATGAGCCTGTGAAGGCCATAAGTCAAATAAATATTCTATTACAGTTTTTGCAAAAGCACACAGATTTGTAGTTATACTGCAGACTTTTATATACATATATGAAAAGTGTTCTCAGAATAGAATATATGCTATAAACTATCTTACACTCTTTTTCTAAAGTAGAGTTTCAGACTCTGAGGAGTTGAGTAGAATGTCAGATGCTGAGTAGGATGCTATTCCTTCTTATATCCACGATCTCTTACTTAAGTATCCTTGTGGATTTGAGTAGGGATTAATAGAGTGATTAGGGTTTGGGTTTTTTTTCTTCAGATTAGCCCTGCAGTTTTGTTACAGCCAGCATTTGGCTTGCACAAAATCAAGCACAGTGTCAATGTTTTTAAAGCTTTCCACTGGTCAAATCACAACTCGACTTACAGTGGCATGATCTGCATATTTCTGTCTCTTCGTGAAGTATTTTTCACCTGTTTCTGTTGTTTTAGAGTGCAAGATAACAAATTCTGTGATAAAAGCAAAATCTGAAAAGGACTTTGGAAATAAGTAGGCCCTTTTCATGCAAACCCAGATAATACTGAATCTTTTTCTTATTGTTATTTACCTTGAGAGTAAGTCTGTTATACAAATCTGAAGAATTTAGACTGATAGGAGTTGTCACTGATACGTGGTTTATAGGGTTGGGTCTTAAGAGTTGAAAAAAGCTATAGAAAAACTGAAATGAAAACCAAGTTTTAGTGCCCCACTTTGTGCTGTTATGTGACATTGGTGCTATAAGGATTTATCTGTGGTGTTTGGAGGAGGTGTAAGATTCTTTTATAGATGTATGTGGTTCTATTTTGAGCACGTTAAATGAATATTGGAGTCTATGAATTTCTGCTCAAAGAATGTCAGTAAAATTGTTGAGTTGGTATTTCTACTTCGGGAAGAATAATGTAGGCATTCAGGTGCAAGGTTTTTAATAGCGGACATACAAAGCAATAGTATATTGATTGAGTTTTACTAGGCTGACAGCAGCACTGAAGGTCCTTGTGACCGAGAATTTCTGACCCATGAAATCTCCGTTTTCCTTCTATTGGTAATGTTATCTTGAAGTACAGAGAGCTGAAAAATTTATCCTGTGTGACCCAACACATCGATTATCTATCTACAAATGGAAAGTTATTTTGGGCCTATTGCTAAAAATGCGTTTGATACTACTAAATATAAGGGATGGGCTTAAATTGCATTCTTAAACAAATGTTCCCTTAACACAATTCCCTAAGGCAACAGCTGATACTTACAGGTACGAATGAGATCTGCTATATTTTTCTTCAAAATGCTGATTTCACATGCTCAGCCATTAAATATTGCCAGTGAGCAGAAATCATGATTTTGCTCTACAAGTGGTACTTGCATCTGTTTGAAGGACATAAATGACAGTGAGGAATTTGGAAGAGTTACTTCTAAAAATGGTAAACATCCAAGATTCCTGAAAACAAGCCTATAACACACACACTCATGCCAGCATGCAGATTTTACAGCTCTGTCCAGAGCACAGAAGGAAGATAAATCGTGGCCAACCCCCTCTCATTTTTTGAAATGGTTTAACCCTGGGGTTTAGCTGAAGGACTTAAGAAGTTTTTGAAGTGCAAATGGACTGGTGAAGGGTAAACCTTTTCAGAGTTTCATTTAGATGGATATTTTTTTTTTTCTATGTGGATTTCTGGCACCAGCTGAGATCTGGAAGGCCACGGGATTTTTTTGTTTTTGATCAATCAGGCAAGCAGAACTTGCCATGGGGGTGTACATTCTCTGCATACATATTGATCCCATTGTGTTTAAAAGTAGTTAATTTAATCGGGCCTTTTTGAAACCTTCCCCAGTAAGACTTGCATTAATGGAGCTGTCATTTCAAGGTCATGTTTCAGTGTCAATAACTTAATGGCAATGACAGAAGTTACCTATAAGTTTAATATCAATATTTCAGTTATTCCGTGTTGAAATGCCATTGAATGAGGGCTCATTTTACGTGCATGCATGTAAAAATATGCAGTTTCAGTTGAAAAACGTTGCTTTCAACAAGTGGGAGATTTTCAAAGCACTTTGGTGTTACTGAACACATTAATGCCAACAGTTGTGTCACTATTCACTGCTATTTGGATCAGTACCCTTGGCCTGCCGCAATGCACAGGGAGTTTGACTCCAAGAACCTATTTTACACCTTGTGTCTTATAGCAAAATGGTTGTAATGTCAGACTTTCTATTCAGTGCTCTTTCTAGTAGTTTTGACCTTTTACTTCACACTCTGTCTTGTTTAAAAGCAGAAGCGTGCAGAAGATGGATGGCATATTAACCATAAACACTTCTCCCTACTGTGATAAATATTTGGAGATACAACATGTAAGGACTATATGATAAGATGCCCGTTTGGGAGCAGAATATAGATTTTAAAAGGCAGGATACAGTTTTCTACTTTTTGTTCCATATCTGATGTCAAGATTTTCAAGTATTTCAGATGACAGCATTATATAATTTCCAAGAATTTTCCTTGTGAGGAACTTAACTGTAGACCTAGTTATTTGCTTCTTTGGTTTGATAGTGTTAGAAGGAACTTCAGAAAGTTATCCCAGACATCTTGACACTCAAAGTACTATAGAGCTGCTGGTGAAAATTGCATACAGATACCATGGCAGAATGCGTCTGTAAATCTCCCAGACTTGGTTTTCTCATTTCTTTTCTTCTTGATAGTTATAGCATACCTTGAGCCCTGCTGCTTGACTGGGGTTCCAGAGCAATGTGGACTGAGCAGGCTGGGATGTGAAGTGGAAAGCAGTCTTGCATATAACTCTTTCAACTATGTACTAATAATTATCCTCTGTACACTTTCCTATGTGTCTTTTCCCCAGTTGAATGAGATTTTATGAAAGATTTCAGTGCCAGGTCACTTGATGGCTCAGAATGGAGAGAAACTCTAAAGGTTGTGTGGGATCCAGAGTTGGGATCCTTTTTAGGAAGGACCAGACTTGAGTGGTTGTTACTTTTATTTGCATTTGTTGGAGGTCCAAAATGGTACTGCAGGGCATACTGTGGGAAAATCACCTACATTTAAAATTGGTGTATATATACCTTCTGTATTTACAGTCTGGTGCTTTGATGTTAGCTGTCTTATGTGAGTGCAATAGAAAGACTCCAGGTTGGGATAAGGACCTAAAATCATAACTCATCACAAATTCTTTAGCCATCAGCTGAAGAAATGCATATTGTGACTTCCCCCTGACTTTACGCTGAACAGAAAGCATTTGGTTAATAGGCTGTCTATCTTGGGTTTTATAACTCTAGCTTTTATGTCCATTAAACTCACTTGCTGTCAGACTCATGTACTGTAATGATGGTTATTTCCTGTAGTGTTTGAAAGCTGACCATGAGATGTTATATAAAGCTTTGCTGAGAGAGAAGGGAATTCTTTGCATCTCACCACAGAGAAGGGATTCCCAGCATTTGTGGCAGCACTTTCGCCAGTATATCTCTTGGAGATGCTATTACGACCTTTCCTTTGTTAAGTAAGATTTCTAGCACCACCCAGGACTCCTCCCTCTTCAACAAGTCCTGTTCCACCATAAGAATGGATAGAGAATTTTGGGCATACTTCAAATCCAGCCGTTTTTACTTCTGTCTTATTTGGCATAGAGTGCAGATCTTCATTTAACAACAGACATTGTTCTTAGTCAGGTCTGTAGGTGTTGGCTGGAAAATCTATCATTCTAATTTAATTTTTGTTGTAAATGGTATATGTTTAAACGTCAAAACACTGGGGGTTTGTTACTTGCAAATTACAGATTATCAAGCAGCCATGACATTAAAGTAATCTCACTCCGGTTACAGTATGTGTTCATCAAGGGCACAGGCTTGCATAATGATTTTGAATTCCTGTAGAATTGAACTGAGCAACAGCTGGTCTGTAGGATGTGCAGATTTTAACAAGGTAATGTTTATGTTTTGGCGAAGGACTTGTGTGACATGCTGCTGAAACTGTCCTAAAGTGCCTTCTTCCTCCATTGAAGTCTGTAGGGATCCTGAGACAGCTCTTGTGTGAAATTTCTCTACTCTCTCTGGGCCTCTTGATTTTATTACTGGTAAATTCTACAAAAATCTTCCATGGGTATTTGGAAAAAAATAAAATAAAATAAAATAAAATAGGCCACCAACACCACTAACTACAGCTACAACAGAAGAGTAAAGAATACTCTTTTTGGCTTTCAATTGTGTCAGATTCCTTTCCTCTGCAATTGTTTTTCCCCCCTTTTTTTTTTAACCCTCTTGAGATTGGTTTATGGTGCTGTGTCCGTCAGGATAACTGTGTCTTAGGGTTGAAGTTGTATTTCTCCCTGAGTTCCTAGAGGTGATGTTATCTTTTGTTCGCTCAGCAGTATGGTCATTCCTGAGAGCATCTGTCACTTTAGGCATTGTAAGATGGATGAGTCTCAAGTGAACTGCTGGTTGAAGCAAATGGTGAAAATAAGAAAAGACAAGGGGGTTGGGGGGTCTTCAGAGGGGACAGACAACAAGGAAGCACTGTTAGAAATCAAAAGTAAGCCAGGCGGCACTGGAAGAAAGAGCCAAGATGGATCACATTAGCAGATCCCACAGGTCTCGGAAATGAAGATTGGTGGTGGCTGGTGAATTCTGAAGAACTTGACAAAAATTCTGCTGATTTGTTTCCTACTTCATTTGCAAATAAGGGGGAACCAGAAGGAGATGATCTGAACATCAGATGAAGATATTGTTTGATTTTTTTTAATCGCATTGTGTTGTAAGGTCAGGACAAATTAATGCTGCCAGTCAGAAAAAGGGTTCATGGTATTCTGTGTGTCTTAAATATTGAGTGAGAATCTGTCATTGTAAAACCAAACCACTGTATCATCAGTTTAGCTTTTGGAAAAAAACAGTAAGCTTAAAATTAGTAGCTATTTGTATTTCAGAAGGTACTTAATGTTGTTAAAAGAGGGGAGATTCACTGCAGTATCTCTGATTTAGTTGGAGCACTTGAGTCAGACATTTTGACTGAAAGAAAGTGAGGAAAAAAGCCCTACACAAAACCCACAAGAAAACTCCCCCCAAGCCACTGACAGGCAAATCCATCCCCCTCCCAAGCAGAGCAAAGGTCTGTGTTTGCAAAAGCAGCCGGCTAAGGACAAAAGGCACTTACAGCCCCAGTGTGTGTCAAGGTTTGGGAACGGTCCAGGAGGATCTTGGCTTGAAAAATTATTTTGTCACACTATTGGCATTGGTCCATAAGGGGAAGCACTGGTTGAAAGGTGAAGAAATTAAGATGATTAGAAGCTTTAAAGCTTCACAAATGGTAGAGTATCTCTCTTCTCAATGGATGTAAATAATAGATGAAAGACTGAGAGTGACAACAAAGGATCGGGGCCTTTAAGAGAATGTGTGCAGGCTGAATAGAGGTCTGTGGCCTAGGGCCAAAGGTCTTAGCTTTGAGTGTAATTAGAAGAAAATACAAAAATGTCATTACTAGCAGGTGAAATGTTCAGCACGTGTCCGAAAAATAGCAATTTCAGAGCCAGGAGCTGTTGGAATTGGATTACTGACATTCTGCAAGCATTGAAGGCTCTGCAGAGCCCTACAGTTTGGTCAGAAGCTGCGTGCATTAACCTTGCTGGCCATCTGCGATAGTCACTGGTAGCATGGTGGGGATGCACAGCCCAAGGTAGCATCGCAGCTCCTTGACAGTAGAGTTGTTCAATGTCTTTGCTCACAAGCCTCTCCAAAAGCTTTCCTGAGTGAGAGGTGAGGGTTATAGCTGCTCCCTTCTAATAGGCTGATTTTTATTATGAGGATGAGGGGCAGGAAGCTTAAAAATATATTGGCTTTAATTCCAAAACCTTGGTTTTGGATTCTAGATCTACAGCTGAAAGAGTCATTTGCATTGTGGTTTTGCCAGCAGGCCCAAGTCTGTGGTCCCAGCTTTAAGCCAAAAATCCCATTTGTGAGCAACAAGAAAAATTCCTTTAAATCTTTTGGCAAAATATTGTTCATTTCTATTGAGAAGCCAAACCAGCTTATGTGCCTAAGAAAGCCTTGTCGAAGTCCAGTCAATGATAACTTAATTTAAAGCTTTTCCTGATGATAATTACTGCTCTGTATAGCCCTAGGTATTTTAGAAGTTGCTCTTCTGTCAGATGCTTGCTACACCATTGGTACCATTCTTTGAGGTATTTCAAGTGTATTCTCTTTTATAAACTGCAATTTTTATTAGAAATGTTTTCACTTAAATACCTTTCTAGGATGTCAGGTAGGAGAGCAACCAGCTAATTCTGATTTTAGTTTGAACATTGATCTCCATTTCAAGCTCACCCATTCAGTTTGTTTCTTTTTAAGCCAATAGGAAAATAATTGCTTCTACATTATCATCTATTTCTTTTTATGTCTCTGTGACAGGTAATTTTCTCATATTGCTGTGCTAGCTTTCTAATATTTCATCTGGCAGCTTCAGCACAAAACACTTGCAGATGATTCTGTGACAGACTTGTTCTTTACTTCGGGTAGAACGCAGAAAAGCAGCCATGCAGATTCAATCAAGTATTCCTATAAATAAAAGATGCTTTTTTAAGTTGTCAGCCCTCCTTTCCCCACCCCAGTTCAATTTTCACCCTAAACCAGGTTTTCTTAGGTTGTTATAAACTATATGCTGTCACAAATAATTCTAATCTTTTTTTCTTCTTTCTTATTTTTCAGGCGCTCAAGAGTTTTAAAGAACTTCGCAGCAAGACTTCTGAGGCTCTTAGCTGCATCCTTTAATCATGACTGCATTTCAAATAGGTTAAAAGGAATCCGAGAAGGTACTTTACTTGCCTTTCCTAATAGACAATATATTGCATGGTTTTGTTCAGCATCTGTGCTTTCATTTGCATCGCCTACCTTTTAGGAACAGTGTGGTCTGTAAATAATTATTTTAGTTTTGCTTCAGGCATGTGCAATGTTTAGGTTCTTAAAAAAAATCTTGAAATCCAGTTCATATAATTAAACAGCCTTCACCAAAGAGGGCTGATTTGTGCTTCCATTTTTTTTGTTACATATCCACAGTGAGATCAACCTCATTATTTAATGACAGTTCTTTTGAAGCTGTAACAATTTTCATCTGCTGTTTTACTTAGAGCCGCTGCAAATACCTAAGCAGCTAGCTAAATAGCTGTTTTATGCACTTGGAGGATGGATGTTTGTTTGCTTGTTTGTCCTCTCAAAGGCTTTAAAACAAATGGCAAGAAGAATGCAGATCTTTGTAATGATCGGGATAGATTTGTGCTTCCAACTGAGATTCTCACACGTCTTTTTTTCCTGACTTCTTAAAGCGGGGGAGGCTTGCCTCGGTATACAATATTGGGTTCGCATAGTTTCTTGTTGCATTTAAATAGCCAGCGTACCCAGAAGGCTGAAGATCTATTCCTGCTTTATGACCTGTTGTATCCCTGGGGCAAGGGCAGCGAAGAGCAGAGCAAGGGGGTCATGGCCACAGCCCAGGTTGAGTGGCGCTTGCGGGTTCCCAAAACCTGCCTGCAGGAGCATTTTGCTTGGCAACATCTGGAACATGGTAGAGTTTGGAAGATGAGGGCACCTCTAGGATTTTGCTTTGCCAGGTGCTAGGAGGAAGCAACATTAGCCTTTTTGATGGGGGGGAGGCAGATTCTGTAGCCCTGAAGTTAGGCTAAACAATTGCAGAGGTCAAAGGACAGCTGAGTGCGGTCAATGAGACACCCTGGGGTGTATTTTGTTACTTAGTAAAAGGAGCAGCATCCTAAAACCCTAAAGGATTCTCTTGAAAATCTGTGTTGTGAAAAGGTTTTATGAGTCTGATGGCAAAAAGTGCTGATTTAGCTAAGGAATGCTTGCTTTTGTCTAAATGAAAGGCTAATCCTTACCAAATGTTGGCAGCTATTATAGTGCAGTCAATGCAGGTCTGAAAGGACAGTTAGAGTAGAAGTGTACTTTGAGATCCCAAATGTTCATCATTTTAATGATTCTGTAACCAAAAAGATTTCTTAACTTTCAACTTTGATCCTAAAATTTATACTGTGAGCAAAATACTTGAAGAAGTAATAAGTAAAAACCTTAACTTACAAATTAAAAGACTTTGTTCCTTAGGGAGCTGCGCCTGCCTGGTTTTTCTATATCCCCTGGCATATTCACTTTAGATATCAAGATACTGCCTAGTTTAAACTATATCTTCTTTTAATCTACTATTATTAATTGGTTGACAAAAATGTGGGGATTTTCTGGTCTCCAGCAATATTTGCTGTTCTTGTTTTAGTGCTCACAAATAATGTTAAAGAATAGGTTTTGATCAATTAATTTCTATAATTTGTTTGGCATTATCTTACTTTAAAGCGACAGCTTATTAACACTTAACATTTATCATAGAAGCAGATAAGAAATCAATGTCAGAGCCAAGACCTTGTAAATAACCTGAAAGGAAATGTAATAATGGCTGTCTTCGCCAGAGAGGTGGTGGGGGAAGGACCAGGCATGTGGCAGAAAAGGTTCAGTGCTTTTTGTTTTCCTTTGGAAGGGGGGGGTTGCTGCAAGACACAACCCTGGGCCTCCGACTCTTTGGCCCTCCTGTCTTACGCAAACACTCATTGTTGTGTTAGGAAGAAAAAGATCCTTGGAAGCCATCGGTGCTGGCGTTTTTATAGTGACTAACCTGGTGTTTCATCGAGATCTTGAAGAGAACACTGTAAGAGCAGAAAAAAAGAATAAATTGCATAATTTTGAAGGGGAAAAAAGGAGCAAAGAAGTGAAGGAATTATTATTTTCTTTTTTAATGAAAAATCATGCTTGCAAAATACTGCTCTCCAAAGAGCTTAATTTTTAAACTCTTCAGAATTACTCTATACAGGCGTTTAGCATTGATTTATGTCAAGGTTAAGGCACCTTTAAACAAATAAAGTTTGGAATGGATAAACCTACTAAAATACAAATCGCCTATTAAACAGAGAAGATGTTTGCATAGCATTCAGGCTGCTACAGAACTGACACATGTCTTGAAACCCTCCTGATAACCCTTTCTAGACTCATCAGGAAATGATAGCATGTGTGTTTGAGGGGTACACAAGGGAGTGGCCAGATAGGATAGAGATGGATGGTCAGGCCTTAACTTTGACTTTCTAGGCTTCAGCTTCATACTTTTGCAATAAGGCAATAACAAATGAAGAAAGGATTTAGGTGGTTTATTTATCAATGAGGTTGGACTGGCCTTTGCTGTAGAAACTTAGGGGTGTCTGTTTGAGTCTATTTTCAGCTTTATCCCTGTAAAACAATGAATAACACATTTTACATGTATATCTATATGGAATTAAGGGCTATATAAAATGTGTTATGAAGCTGCCTAGCGAAATACATATTTCAGCTGTAATGCTTAATTTTATTTGTAACCCTAGAATTTTATTACTCAGTGTGTAAAATGGAAGTGTATTAGTTGTTAAGACTTTTTTTCTCATCTACTGGAGGAAAATTGTTCTTAACTTATAAAGAGAATATTTATCAGGTTTTGGGTTTGGCTATGTTGTTTTCTTTTTTCCAAGTGGATGTTAGCCTGCAGTGGGAATTTTATGCATAGCATTTATATTCTACTGTGGCAGCAGTCAAAAAGAAGTACTATGAGCACTAGTTTCTTGAATGCCAGTATTTACTGGAAATTTTCTATGCATGCCTTCAAGAAAGCATGGAACCTGGGAATTTTCTGTGTTACTCACTCACGAAAGCATGATAGCAGCCTTGGGAATCGATTGCCTCTGCTAGCACGTTTAGGTTGTGGATAGACTAGTCCAGCCTGCAAACATCATTAAGACTTTTCCTTTTTGGAGAAAAACAAGAAGCATATCTAATGTCTTCAACAAATAACGTATATTGTTATCACTTTTTTCTTCTTCCAAGACATAAAGATCCCACATACAATTTATTGTCTTGGGTCATGACTTGCATCACAGCACAAATATAAGCATTAGAAAATGTGGGGGTTTTTTTCTGCTATTGTTAACAGTATGTAATTTTGAATTTTTGCATTTCTGTTTTAAGTATAGATAAGGGTTTTTCTTTGCCAGACCTAAATGGCATTATAAAAATGCCATTTGTGGATATTTATCTAACAAATACATATTGGGATTCCTAAGTATGTAGAAAAGGCAGCTCGAATGTCAAAGCTCTTCTTTTAAGATACATGCCTGGATGTGGTGTTAAAGTTTTGTGTTGCTGATTGCCCGTTTGCTGCAAATTTCATCTTAACTGAAATCTGGAATGCTGCAGAAGGCCAAGTAGTGATGCACATCTTTGATGTCAAACAGGGGTTGCCTCTGGTAATTTCAGAGATTCTGGACAGAGCTTTGTTTATTTTACCGAAGAATTTGTGGTATTCTGGGGAGGGGAGAAAGTAGAGTCAGCTTTGACATATGATGAACACATGTAAAAGGAACAACTCCACAAAGCACTCTGCACTTTGAAGTTCATTTCCACTGAAATTAAATATGGTAAATTTATCACTTTTTTTTGGAAATAAAAGTTCTATGAGCAGTTTAGACACTGCTTCCCAGCATCAGAGAAGATGCAAAAAATGTCCAAACAATGTTAGACTTGACATTACTTGTGGATTTAAGCTGATTGTTACAGTTTTGACCTATGCAGGGCTTTCTTGTCCATTCAGTGCATTGCGTTTGCATAGAAATGGCCATGAAACCAGCTGGTTTTGGTCAGGGACTGGGTTTTTTTGGTCTCTGCATCAAGGGCTAAAAGTGACTGCGGAAGAATGATGTTAGGTTTGCCTCTCTATGGGAGCTTCAGATAAGAAAAGAATTGTTTGTTCTTTCTAATACATATTCTGAGTTCAGAAGAGCAAAAATGTGATCATTTTGACCTATTTGAAAATGGTATTTTCAGAAGAGCTGTTCAGGAATGTGCTCTGAGTAAATCTGGTGGACATTTTGTCACAACCTTTTCGCAAAAGAAGAGGCGCTTGCTTCCGCTTTGGATGGTTCCTTTTTAGGGCTGATGGTTTCCAAGCCTTGGAAAAACCAAGGAGAACTCTCTTTCAGACTTGCTTTGTTTTCAGGCAGGGCTTTAGGGAGGAAAACAGTATTTTTTCAGAGAAGGTGAGGAACCAAGAGCCCACTTAAACCTCTTCTATCTGAGTGTGTGTTAGGGAAGGCAAGTTTGATTGCTTAAGACAATCTTTATCACTCCTTGATTTAATTTAACCTTTTAATTTTCAAATCTGTGTTAGAGATTTGTTTCATCACCTTCCTGGAGAGGGAAAGGAGTAAAACTCAATGGTGCTTTTGGCTGGGTTATGCACTTTACAGATGAAGCAGATGTGGGAAACACTGCACGTGAGGCTCTTGGGTGCAGGGTGCTATCCTTTGCAGTGCTGCAGACATGCTCTGACTGCAGAGGCTGTCTCTTTTTTTTGAGTTGGTAACCCTGAAATTACTTTCAAGTTGTGTATTTGAAGAACTGCCATGCTAGATCTCCAAATCTGCCAGCTTCAACGGAGGGGAAAGGATTGCTTACAGCAGAAGTTTATAAGTCCTACTCCAGTGCTTTGTTTGTAGTCTACTGTAGCCTTCACAAACCAGGACACGTACCAGATAATATGAATGCTGTGGAAAAAGAAAATACTGAGTGGACGTTCCTGAGGAATCAGGTCATCTCTGGTTGGAAAGTTTTAAGCGCCGATGTAATCTGTGTTACCATTATGCCTATTACTCAGAAAGGTATTTTTTTAGTGGTGTCAGTTAGTACGTGTTGTTAGAATTAAGAATTTTCAGAGCAAGTAATGTCGCTGTAAGACAAATAGCAGCAATTAGTTTATATTGCTTGGCAATAAAAATTTCTTTTGTCTCCCTTACTTAGTAACACTTTTACATGAGAAAAAAATCTAAAAATTAAATAGTTTTTTAAAAAAAGAGCACAAGGAAACCCACTTTTACTGCTGATACAGATACCTGGCACGATTTTTATTAAGGTTTTTCTACTTAACAGTTGAACTGTGCAATCTGGAGTGTGTCAGAAGGGATTGCATTTTAGCTTCCATTTTCTGGATCTTAGTAGTGAATTTTTACACTGTTTTTCTGTCAAATAATGTCATCTTGATTAGCAGTCTTAAAAAATGTCAAGCAGTGAGTGTGTAAATTCCTGCATAAATGGAAGCTGGTGCATGCCATAAATAAAAAGCAGAAACTAGGATGCTTAAAACATATCTTTTTGCAGACTAACGGCCTAAAGATTTGCAATAGTTTACATACATCATTTAGTAAGCCATAGTGCACAGTACTACTCCATAGTCCTATTGAAGAAATGAACAGCAGCAGGCAGGTGAATATGTACCTACAGTATTGAGGTTTGAAGGCGGGTAAGTGATGTAGAAAGGGTGTGCAGGAAAAAAAGATAATTAGTAAGAATTACAAACATGACAAACAAGTTGAGCAAACTCTGTGGTTGGAAAACACATAAGTATCATTAGCTTCAAATGGTGGTCTTCTTTAGTCCAGTTGTGTTGAAGAGTTAATATCAAACTTTACTGATAGGGTATTCAAAGGATGTTTGGGATTGTAGGTGAAGTGCTCATCATCTTTGCAACCCGACCACATCTGCTTGATAGAGTTCATCATCCCTTCTGTTTCATGAGCAGTGCAAGTCGAGATAATCATTATTAAAGTTCATATTCTGATATTGTATGGCTCTTTTGAAACACTTGTAACTTTCCCTTTCTCAAGACAAATGCAGTCCCTCAGGGAAAAAAATATAATTCATGAAAGTAAGCAGTTAGTGATAATTACCAGCATTAAAATTGTTGACAAATATGGACTTGTGTTTTATGTTTAGAAAGATGTAATAAGACTGTAATAGTTCTGAATAATTAGAATTAGTAATGACTTGATATAGTTGTTAGCTAGCAACTTACAAGAAGATACGTGTATTACTACCGAAATATATATTGTCAGTGAATGACTGTACACTAATGCATATGAAAAGTATATAAAAGTAACAAGGTTTCAATAACTGTTAGATTTGGGAACAGGTATCAATTTTGAATACATGATTTGGAGAACAAATTTGGGCTCAGAAAAACATTTCAGTAAGGAGCAAAATGCTTCATGCAGTTATGGTCATTTAAATAGTTATTGCACTAATTGTTTATATACTACATTAATTTTATCTGCTGTGTTACTAGCAGTGGTAGCTGAAAGGATTCAAATGTGTACTGTGCCGATGTGTGCTACAACCCCAAGTTGTTAGGAGAATAAATCATAATTCATGTCTGCAACTAATTGCAAAATAAAAATTACACAGCAAAAATATGCCTTGATCTTAGAGCTGGGATTAAGCATCATTACCAGTTTGGTTGTATTGCAGTGGCATTAATAATGTGGTTAATAGTCCTATTGATTTAGGGCAGAGAACATAAATGAGGAAAGCTATGTATAAGCATGCTCGTTTCAAGGAAGCAGGCTGAGATTTTCCAAAGTGCTTCTTAGTGATTTATTTGTGCCACTTCTGCAATGAGCATGTAAGCCTCCAAGTACATATTCTTTTTAAATGTGTGAGTACGTACTCCTTTTAAAATAATGAAGTCTTCAATATTAGCAGAACTTCAAAATGAAAAGCTAACTTTGTAGGGTGATAACTTTTTTTTTTCCACCTGAAGGTTTTTCTGTTGAAAGAAAAGAGAAAAAAATAGGAAATGTAGCTCTCTTGTTGAAGGTGGATAGTAATGTTCCATTCCCTATGTACATTGTGAAAGATCCCAGTAACATAAAAAGATTTGCTCCATCTTCTACAAATTAATTTCAGAAACCCTGAAAAAAGGTCACAGTAACTTATCTGCTAATTTCATAACATCATTTAAAAGGGCTCTAAAAGCCTTAGAGTCAGAATACACTAAATTGACATGATTAACTCTGGAAAGCTTCTATATTACGAAGGACATTGCACTTCTGGCAACTGAATTTTCATTAACTCTTCTACTCCTTTATAGCCTTTATAGTCAAATTAATTGTCATCTGACTTCCTGTCACTGTTCACAACCCTGTATCATTGACCTTTCCATGAAACACCAGGGGATACAGTGGGAGAAGACTGAGAAGGCTGTACATACATTTAATATTATAAACACAAAATGTGGTTTATTTATGGTTTCTAACTAAGTTCCTTTTTCCACAGTGAGAAGGCAGATGAGGAATACTTAGGTAAATGGTATATTTGCAAAAGCTTGGGGGGTAGAGGAGGGTTGTGTAAACAGATGTGGGTGGATGAGAGTGTAAAAAAGACAGTAACAGTGCAACTGGTGACAGAACGTATAGTGCCTATCTGTCTGTGAGCATTTACATGCATAAGACAGTCTTTGCCCATGAAAATGAGCTGTGCATTTACAATAGTTGTCAAAAGATGTTCTTGATTCCAAGTACCCCGCCAAATGGTATTATCCAGTTTTGCTTCATTAATGTTCCAGTGTCTTTATAGCACTTTTTCATGTAGTTTTACATATTCAGGAAGGGATATATTGCTTTAAATGCTTCTACCGTAGTATCATTTATTCACAGAAACTAATTTTTTGCATAGTGTGTAGTCACTGTATGTGAGTTCATGTGAAATAAGTAGTGAGTTCAGCTGTCTTCTTTCATCTGCTTGTTTACTGATGAAATAGCATCAGATGAAGTTTGCCACATGCTTAATCCTTGAATCTTTTCAGTCCTCACTAGAGGAATGTGTTGAGCATCCCCAGTGCACTGACAGCACAAATTTTCCTCTCTCTCTGTGCTGTGAGAGTTCAGCCAACCTGAAATGCAACATTTCTTTTCTGAGTGGGAGCCATAACCAGGAGAAGAGTAAATTCAGTGCAAGGTCTGTACAGTTCTTGTCAGAAGGCTTCATGTGCTGGAATCTTGTGAAATGATTTCGAGCTCCAGTTTGGGGAGAAGAAAACCTGACTGTTGTTGGGTTTATGGAATTTGATTCTATCTACACAGTCTTAACTTTGAAATACTGTTTTAAACCTTCACCCTTACAAAAGATTCCATCTGAAGCCTGAGACATTTTCATCAGAACATTTGAAAGATGCAGAAAAGTGTGGGATGTTAGGCAATAAACGTAAGTGCTGAACTTGTAACTTAAAACTTCTGAGCTACCATTTTGTAAAACTTGACTTGCGCTTAACTTGCAGTTAACACCTCACAATATATTCTATGTTTGATTGCAGCTGTAAACTCCTTTTTATGTGTACAGTTCAGTAAATGATACTGTTAAAAGAAAACCTAATGAGACATTCAAAATGTTAAGTAAAAGAGATGAGGTTATGTTTCAGTTTCCATTCTTGATGGTTTTCCTTTTTCACTTCCAGTGTTAAATCACTGCTGATTTATACTCTGAGGCTGAAAACTCCCGAAGTACTGACTTTTAATTTAAAACTGCAATTCAGACTTAATTTTTGCAGTATTTGGGGGTGATTTAAAGTTCACAGTTTCATGCATGTAAGTTCAACTTACTAACACCATCCTGAATTCAGGTGTGAATTTTATCTTTAGTATATTTATTGTTTTGTGAACTGTGCCTGAAGGCAGTGGATATAGTCATGGGTTGGAAGGGATGGAGCAGTAAGGGCATAGCAGCTTCCGTATTAAGCACTGCTTGTGATTTGCTTACTGTTTCACATTGTGGGGAAACAGCTGCCCTATTGCACCATCCTATGTATGTAGCTCTCTTGTGTATCCATTTGTCTTTCTCTGTCCTTGGAATTGTCCAAATCCCAGCTAACCTGATGCAGTACTCCATGTACAAATACTATTAATTGAGCAATAAGAGAAAAAACCTTGTCCGGAAAAAAAAAAGCATCCTTGATTTTTCCCATTCCTCTGTCACAGTAGTGGCAATATCAGACCAAAAGACTAGATTTTAGCAATATTGGATGCTATCTATATTTTCTTCAAAATAAAATGAAAAATAAAACTCAAAGAAAACTCCACTGTAAACAGAGTCAATACAAACTAACCATTTTTTCCTGAAACACTTTGTGGATGAATTATTTATCTACTACTTGCTACGGAAGATTGTAAACTCATTTACAGTTGAATTTGAATATTCTTAACCAAGACAAAGGCAGGGCAAGTATCTCAGGATCTTGAAAGGACTGTGGGGGGAAAAGGGATCTTACAAAGGTTATGAGGTAAGGGGTCTGTTAATGAAACTACGCTGCCTTGCACTCTCGTATTGACTCACACATAAGTCTTTCCCTATTGAATGCTACAGTTAATGCTGGATGTATATTTTTTGACTTTCAAGTCTACACTTTTGATTAGTATATATATTTGATATTGTCATTATCAATTGTCATCCTTTCTGCTGTATGCACGTTCATAATGCCCCCTAATGAAACTCTAATGGGAAAAAATAATACTCTCAGAACATCAATAAATAATAGAAAATGCTAGCTGTGCCTGAAACAACCAGTTTCCAAACAATTCTGCGGCATAAATAGGTGCCTGGTCTCTCTTTGCCTAAGATAACCCTTTGAGATACAGAAGCTGTGCTGAGCCTGGCAGGAACTTGCTTTTTGTTCCTTGTGAAGGAACTTGCTTTCTTTTCCTTTGAAGAGAAACTTTCCTGTGGGGTTAGGCCAGATCAGAAGCCAGATTATGTGTTTTGGAGAACACAATTACATCATTAGGTTAAACACAAAGTAAGGACTTGATAGAGCCGACTTAATGGAGGGTGTTTGCATCAGATTCATCATTCGCTATCAGGTAATTGTGAAATTGCTTTAAGCCATAACAACAACACTCACCCCCTCCCTCATCCTCCTGTTCAGTTCCTCTCCTTTAAAGTCTCTGGGGTCATGACCTACCTGGAGGCCAAATATGCGGTATCTGGTGTACTGAATGATCTGATTATGTTTTTACTAGCAAAAGCTTCAACTCAATGTGCAGTTCTAGCTCCCGAGAGCTATTGAGTAACAATCCACTTTTCAGAGGTTACTTTTTTTTGGTATGTGAAGTACCGTAGTACCATTTTTCTAAACCATTTTACTATTCCCAGTTACCATTTTTCTAGTGGGTAATGTTTACTGTACTTACACACTGCTGGACCTGGGCTCTTCTTGAGCATCCAGCGTCATGTTTCTGCACGGGTCTTTTGAAACCTGGATGACTGCCTGGGACAAGATTATTTGCTTGAGTTAACAAGACTTCCTTGTAAGTTCAGCTTCTGGGGTTGAAAGAGTGATCAGAATTTCCCTGGGTCCTTCACTGCATGGTTAAGTGATGCAGTGCTAAAATCAACCATCTTTGAAATTTGGCTTTTATTACTTCCTTTTCTGTCTGCTTTGATGAAAGCTCCCAGTAATTGTAGGGTTTATTCCCTTAATGAATGCCCATATTTATTTTTTGATTAAAACATATATCATTAATACTACCTCACTTGTGGTCAGTTAGTGGAATTTTGTTATTGCCTTTTTCACGTGTCTTTGTAAGGACCCAGACTGAGATGTGACGGATGCTTTTCAACTTTGTTCTAAGGCAGTTCTCAAGCTCCAGCAAATCTCCCAGTGAACCCTCTAGTTCACTGCTGGGGCACTGCAAGGAAAATTTGAAGTAGGTTTAGGACATCTGCTTTAAAGAAGCATAGCGGCAGTGGAGATGTGTTGGGTAGTAGTACATGATGCTTTAGTATCTGCAGAGAAGTATCCTGAATTTGACAGAGCCTGGAGGTGCATGTGATCTGAATATTAGGAAATTCTCCTCATTTCATGTTTTGCTGCAGGGTTCGTTTTGAAATTACTCAATTTTAGTTGCTTGTCTGTACTAAGGTTTAAAGGAATGAAATAAAAATCTTTGGACTGAATGGCAAAGATGGAGTGGTAAAGAGGGAAAGCCTGGAGAGTGGCTGTTGTCAAACTGAATCTCCTTCTTTGGCAAGAAGATGTGTGTGTATGGAAAACAGCAGCAAATCTTACTATACTTATGTAGTCCACATAATGCACATAGTAACATCCTGCAGAGTCCAAACTAAAGCAGAGTTCAAAAGGTTGTTAAGAGAAGTAGGCAAATTGCGAATTTCACTGCTACCCAGTGGTGCAGGTAAAAGGAATGATGAGGGCTGGAATAAAGTATTACAGATGTACAAACTGCTCATCTCTGTGAATTTATCCAGCTCTGTGCTGAATTAGCTCCAATTAGTGTGTGTGAAGATGTGGAAATAATTATTTACTCCCAAATCAAACCTCTTGCCTCTTGGAAACTTCTCAGTGCATGCAGGTATGTTCTGACATAGTTTTGTGTGGCATGGATAAATGAATTGGAAAGTGGGTGTGAGGGTGAGAGCTGGTGTATCAGTGTTGACAGGCGACTGGGGAGGAGCTCCTCAGTCAAGTCCAGCTCCATTTTCACCCAGACACTGTGTTGGATACTCTCAATTGCGCTCAGGACTGTTTGTCCAACATCCCCCTGAGCTCACAGATGCTGTCATATGTGCAGAGTTTTAGGAAAACCTTGTCTTAATTTCACTCTACAAAGTAGCAGGGGGTTATTTGTTTATTTTTACCACATGGCCTCATGGGGTAATGTAGGGTAGACATTATTTGGATAACTTTTTGTAACAAGGAGCATTGATTCAGTTACATAAAATTACTGGGTTTGGTCACATTTAAATGCAGATTATGGCAGGAACATGGATTAATGACAGAAATGAGCCGGTTTTCTCTTTCTTTTTTTTTTTTTTTTTTTTTTTTGTCTTTTTCCCTGCCTTTCTGATTTCACCAACTTACTTTTCTTTTAGACCCTTTGCTGCCTCTTCAACCCCACACCAGACACAGGAGCACATTTAAACCTCATTATGCTGCTGCTGCCTCCTGTGCTGCTGCTAATGGTGCACACACTGGGATTTGCCTCACATTTACACTGTGAGGAGGAAAACTAAGCCCTTCCTAATTGGACTAGGCATTTAAAGGTAGAACCAAAAGCGTAAACACTAAAGCATCAATACTTTGAACTGTTTCTTTTGGGCAGGATGGATCAGGATGGCACAACCCAAACAGGCCAGCTCCTGTCCCCTGTCAAGGGAGAGCCTCCTGCTCCCCCTCCCGTGCTCTGCCCGTCTTAGCTCCCTTCAACTCCAAATGAGGCCCAGCTGCCCTAATGGCCTCAGGCAGTGTTAGGAAATCAGTACTGGCTCCCTGATGTTGGTCTCCAGGGCTCCCAGCTTCCCCTGGCACAGCCCAGCAGGACTCCAGCTCTGTGGTACCTCTGCCTGATCTGTCTTGCGCAAGCATATCCCCAACAAGCCTTCCTCCTGCTTTGCTTCTATGCCAGTTTCGAAGCTTTCTTGTCATTTCCAATTGCAATCTTGTTTTCTTTTGGCAAGCTAGAAATGTCCTCTGTTAATATTAACCAACTTTCTCAGGTAAATCTGTGCCAATCGCCATCCGCAGGCAGGTCTTTTTGTATGGTTGCCAGAGAAGCAAATGAAGCAGCCTGGCTCACCAGCATTTTTTCCTGTGTGCATACTATGTATTTTATTAATAGTTTCCCATGAAAGTAGTTGACATGGATTGTACACAACACATGGGTTGTGGAAGATGTGGAGGATGGACAGAGTTCAGGCAAATGATGTGCTGTAGGAATGAAAAATCTTCTGATTCTTAAAGGTTGATTAGTTTTTATCATGGTGTTTTAAGTAAAGTCTTTTCATTTGAATACATTCCTAAAATCCTACCTCAAGCACATTGTTATCACTATGCTAGCATAAAGTATAATTAAAAATAAAAACGTTTCACAGCATTTGCTGTGTATGGTTTGCTTGCTATTTATTTATTTTTTACTTACTTAAATCTTTCATTGTAAGAATATGATAAGATCATTTGAATTCTGTGGATCAGACTACATGTGATTCATATTGTTACTCTGAAGGCAAGACGTGAAGACCTGGAAAAAATGAGAACTGATCTTTCCTGTAATCTCAGTTAATATTAGCAAGAGCAAAAAGTCCAGTTATTGGATGTCTCTGTATTTTTTCTCTGGAAATGATGGCATACGAGCAAGTAAAATCATGTAAACATACTGTTAGAAAGCTAGCAACGAAGCTAAACTTGATTTTTTAATTTTCTGTGGTATTCACCCTTCTGTAGCTGACTGAAAATCCTAGAAAATATAATAATAATAATGATTTTATCTATTCTCCATTAAGTTCTACTCCAGGCAGGTTCCGGAGGCTGTTGAGAGGCTGTGTACGCGGTGTGTTGGAAATGTGCTAAAAGCTGGTATTGAAATGAAAAGGTCCAGTGTAGCAGACTGAGCAAGAGATGTGAACATGTAGTACTAGTTAGAGGTGTTATTTTCATAGCATACTTTCTTAATAACTTTGCATCACTGTCGTGATGGATGCTAATAAGACCTCACTCTTTATTTGTAAATGGTCTGCATATGCATTTTCTCATCCCCTTATAAGCGATTTTCTTTGTGTTTCTAGATCATGGGGAATTCATATGCAGGGCAACTAAAATCTGCCCGATTTGAAGAAGCTCTTCATAACTCTATAGAAGCTTCTTTGAGATGTAGCAGCGTGGTCCCACGGCCGATCTTCTCACAGCTGTACCTGGATCCTGACCAGCCTCCTTTCTTGCCGGAAGGTAACCATGAAAGTATGCCACATTTCAATTGTTTTTCTGTGTGAGAAAAGGGTGGGATGCATTTCATTCATAATAATAATAATGGCAATAATAATAATAATGATAATAATAAACCCCAAAACTGGACAGCTATTCATTGTGTTACACAAAATCTGAATCTTAAGCTTCACAAAGGAGAATGAATGGCATGCTGGTTATTTTTGTAAAGGAGATAGATGCAAATGCCGTTCAAGTGAAAAGTTGGTTTTCTTTTTTGATTCCTCTCAGATGTGAAGCCAAAGGTAGAAGAGCTGGATAAAGAGTTAGTACATCGGTATTCACAAAATGGAAACCTGGACTTTTCTACCAACCAAACTGTTAATGAAATGGAAGATGAAGAGGAGGACGAAGACATGTCAGATTCAAGTAGTCCACCAATCCCATACTCACAAAAACCTGCCCCAGAAGGGTCTTGCACTACTGATGGTTGGTACTTTTTTTTTTTACTGTGTGATCTTTGCAATTAATTCTCAGTATAATGGCCACTTACTACAGTTAGAAACTCTTGAACTAGGAGTTTGGAAAGACAGTTTACAGTCAAGGTCTTAAATCTGAGAAAATACTGATTCAGAGGACTTGTTTTAGGACATAAACCGTAATGTGTTACTTGAAGGCAGAGTCAAAGATTGGCTGTGGCTCTTCGTTAGTTTCTGAAAGACCCTTATTTTCTGTGGTTTACTGTCCTCAAAGAAGTTACATAAGTCAGCATCAGTACAGCTGAATCTCAGTCTATCCCTAAATTATTCTCAGAAACACTGGCAAAGCTGGATTTAGTTACTTCAATGGGCAGAATGAAGACTTTGAAGAGAGAAAATAGAGAGGAGACTTGGAGTTGCTTCTGCTGCCAGGGGGATAAGCGGAATGGTAGTGGAAGCTTTGTTTTGTCTTTCCCATCTGTTTGTTGGCCACTGTTTATTTACCCTGAGATTTTCTGACTATTGATCAAGATGAACAAAATCATTGACATTTCTGGTTTTGTTCTGTTTAAAACGCATTAAAGAAAAGGTGAGATCATTATGTTCATACCTATTTGGACCAAGTAAACTCGATGTAATTTGTTCATTTTATCCCATAATTGTTCTACTCTGCAGATGGAACATCCTTAAAGAAAGAAGATCTATTCATATCAGATGTGCTCTCTTAAAAGCACCCTCCACCCCCACAGACACTTGAAAGCAATCAACCCTTCTCACCAGGTCCAAAAGCCATTCTTGACATTTTATTAAATGCCTTCTGGAATTGTGAACTTCCTTGTGCAGAGTTCATAAGAAGTACAATTCATAGAATGGTTTTGTATCCTACTGTAGCATTGATAAAAGCATTAGTCACTGGTAATTCTTTGACATTTTTGAGGGTACTTAGTGGTAAATGGTGACTTTTTTGGCTTTATCCCTTCGTTGCTGCTTATATGGGCATGTTTACTCTCTTTAACAATGTACTGCCAGTTCCCTGTAACACAAAGAATAGAAAGCCTGGATTATGGGAAGCTGGGGAATATTGTTGGGAGAATTTGTCTTCCACACAGAAGTGTGTTTGCTGTCCTTTGGAAGCTAGTAAATTGGTAGGAGGAGAGAAGGAGAAAGCATAAAATTATGTTTTCCTAGGAAGGTACTCTCTATTGAGGACAAGTATCAATAAATCCTGTATCAATCTGCTGTGGAGAACAGGAGCAATTCTGATCACTTCTGTTAAAGAAATGTAAAATAAATTGAGCAGGATGCAGAGGAGAACCAACAGGATGGTAAGAGGAAGAAGTTCTATCTAATGAGGTTCTTTGCCTACCAGGACAAAAGCTGAGATGGAATATACCTTTCAAATTTATTAAGGATAAAAAACAATAAGGAAGGAGAAATGCAGGTCATGCCAGCAGGGCCTTGCAAAAGTGTAATGATACATAAAATCTTTATGAATGTATTCAGGTTCAAGCTTCAGTGTTCTTTAATTGCTGGTGTCACAGTTCTGGACCAGCCTGCCAGTAGCAGGAGTAGGACTGAAAACCTTATCTGGCTCCAAGGCCACCATGTATATGATTGTGAAATAGCTTTTTGTATGACATCAGGAGATCTTTTTCAGACTCACACACACATTCTAGTGATCCCTGGTTGCACTTGCACATCCAGACAAAAGTGTTAGTTGTGAGCTTTCAGATAAACGTCTGTGTATTTGCTTGAGGGATGACCTTCCATCCACATGCAAACTGTTCCATGTTCTCCAGTGTTGTCCTGAAGGAACTGATTTAGGAGAAAAGTGTTTTTTTATCAGGAAAAGGAGAAGAGAATGTTTTTGGTTTTTTTTTAAATGCTGCTAATGATCTGTTAGGACAGTTTATGTAAGTGTTTAAAACACCCAGGTTCCCAGACTTTCACGCTGCAGACCATATCTCAGTAAGATATTAATCTGATAGTTCATCTTTCATCTCATTAAGATGCACTTCCAGAGATGTACACAAGATTGCTGCCTTTGTTTGCTTCCCTTATCTTAGTTATTTAATTACAAAGATAAATAACATTAAGAAAATGTTGAAGGTTACTGATAAAGTAACTGCAATCACTGTGCATTTGAATGCTTTAAGCACATATTTAATTGCTTATCCAAGAGCAAAATATTGGTACTAGAACCTGCATTTCATAGCTCCACTTGCTGTAAAACCTGCCTCCCACCTTTTAACGAAGTTGGGGTGAAAACTTTTTCCCTTTTAAATTATCAATGCTGTTTGCTTTTCCTGAATTCAGGATGTGTGCCAGAATCATCATATAATTTTCTTTGGTGACTTGTTCTTTATTCAGATGGCTGAAGTGTCAGTCGCATGGGTATAGAAAAAGTAGATCTTGATGCCTTTATTCATTGGTGAAAAAAATCAGTGCCTCACAAGAACCAGTTTGTTGGCTGTTCCTTCTCAGTTGGCCATAGTACTAGATCCCTTAACTCTCCTATTAGCCAATTGGAAAAAGCAACTGTATTGCTATTGATCCTTACTATTTGTCATAAGAGATTCATTTATTTTCAGAGGCTTTTTTCTTTTTGCTGCTCAACGCAAACTTTTATAACTAATTTAACACCTTCCGTGAAAATAAGGTTTCAAGAAAAATAATTCTTCATTTTCATGCAGGTACCTCAGATAGGCAACAAAATAATACAAGAAATAGTTCTGAACCATTTGTTTGCTGTAGCTTTAAAAGAGTTTGTTTCTAATTTGTGGAATAGGATTTTATGCAAGCTGTGGGAAACACAATAGTAGCACCTTTCTTTTGTTAGTAAATCCTCAATTTAGCTGATGCTTAAAGAAGGGCCAAAGTAGTTTCAAAAGCAATTAGGTAAGCAGGTACTTAACACCTGATCAGTTATTGTGAAGTTACAATAGCAAGTGACAGTGACTGGTAATTCATATGTAATTCTTGGAAGCTAATTCCTTATGCAAATACCTCATTTGCTGCAGTACACCAAGCGTCTGGTACCCCACACTGAAACTACTTACTTGTGGGGAAAGGTAAAATATATACAGATTTCATTTTTAAGAAAGATTCCAGCACTTTAGGTGTTGACAATTCCGGGAATACATTTGCATTTTCAGGAAGACTTGACTGGATTGGTTTCAATGAGGTGGTGTTGGAGAATGCTTCTCAGAAGCAAAACCGAATGAATTTTCTTTCAAAGAAATGCAGATAATATCTGTTAAAGCTGTTCAGTAATCTTTGTGTGTATGTGTGTGGCTGCTCTTGGTATTTGCAAACCTCTAATCACAATGTAAGTGATCACAATTTAAGTAATCTTTATTTAAAACAAAGCTGAGATCCTGTGGGAAGATGATTATTTTTAATGGAACAGCTCAGGTCTGTGCATTTTTCTTCTCATAACTGCATATTGGTGAACAATTTTGTGAACAGAAGGTGGTTTTTTTTAGTGGCTTGAGAGTTTTTTCCTCTTCGTAGTTAGAGCTCTATTGAAGGTACACAGGTAAATAAGACACTGAAGTGCCATTCTTTTTTCTTAAGAGTTGTATCTCTTAGAGCTGCTTGACACAGAGAATTAGGTGCAAGCTCAATTATAAATGAATAGCTATGAAATGTAAATGGATTTTGCATGTTCTAAGTCTTAAACATGGGCAGCACAAGTTCTGCTCATACAGAGACATCATATCTTGTCTTTCCTAATGTGGAAATAGTTAACTCTAACATAATATCAATGCGAAGTCTTTCAAAATAGGAGAGAAAATAAGTTTGGGCTCTCTATGTTGCTTGCTAGCTGGGAAAAGAGAATGAGAGAAGGGGATGAATCCCTTCTTCCTCTCCCCACAACAGTTACGTGCTTCCAAATCAGTGTTTCTTGGGTGGAACCTTCACATTGAGTTCTAAAAAGCGGCAGGAACTTGAAAGTAGAAGAGTGATTTCTAGCCCTGAAAGCCAAGGGAAAGAAGGATAATGAAGGGCTCTTAAGCATACCATCTGCATGTCTTTAAAGGAAAATTCAGGAGTTACACTGCTCAGAAGTAGATTGGCATTCTCTCCTTGTCTCCTCAGGGAAGGGAGCCCCAGCTGTACCTGGCCAAGCCCTGCAGCCCTCCTTAGCTCTCTTCTTGTTGCTGTTGACTAAATAAGAGAAAAGCCCCCGGAGGCTCTGAAGGCCAGTCTGTGCTGAGCCGCCTTGGCTGCTCACCCACTGGGATCCCTTTCTGTTCCGTCCTAGGGAAGCCTGAGGAAGCCCTTCAGCACCAGCCCTGTTGTCTCGCTCTCTCAATAAACGAGGTTTCAGCAGATGCCTGTGGGCTCTGCTGCCTGTCTGTTGGGAAGCTGGTGGCTGCTTTCTGCTATTTCTGGCAGAGAGGTATTGATCCTCAAGGTAGTGAATTCTGGCAAGATTTGTGATTTTCAGGAGCTGGGCAGATGACATCGGAGTCCCCAGACTAATGTCCCCAGAGGCAGAAAAGTAATTATAGCTCCTCTCTAACACAGCCTGAACATAACAGAGGCATGTGCTGGCCAGTCCCTGATCCAGAGATGTCGCCAGCCAAAGCAGAGGAGTGTGCCAGAGGAGATTGTGCAAGGAGAAGAAGAGGAACATGTAGCGATCTGAGACAATTCAGGGGATATATCTTAGGTATTATTTCCAGATTAGGTAGGATGTAGCATTTCTATAGCATACTCCTGTATATCCTAAATGGCAGGATATTCTAATACTAATATTCAGATCAACAGTCTCTCAGGTAAGAGGCTGTTGGTGCCCATGATAATAAACTGACATACTTCAGCATCTGCTAAGGGTACTGATGCATTGGTACTACTAAGATGTTACTGATAATGCTTATAAACTTGTTAAGATGTTGTGGTGGTTTTCTTGTACCTTCTGCCCAGGGGACTCATGCAGATTGGTGATTTGCAGCTGCTCCAAGTGTAGCTGAAGTTATTTTGCTTCTAACCCAGATAATATCCACGTCTTTGCTTTCATCTCAGTGTGGTGTGCCCTTTCTGAAAGCAAGTCTGTGTCGAAACATAACTGTTAACAATGTTGACAACAAGAATCCTGCTTTCTTTGGTGTCCTAGTATTGCTGTTGCTAATGATTCATTTGAAAGCCTCTTACTGGTCACCATTTGTGCTTCTGGGCATTTCCTGAAAATTTTTAGGTAGAGACAAGGCTAAAGAGTAATTGTGTGAATGTGCAGGTTTAAATCTGTTTTGAGATCTTACAGCACTTGCTATTTCATAATCCTTGTCTACAGATTTCCTGTTTGCCAACATTGTCAGCAGTGGGGAATTTCTCTATTTTAAATCTAGATGTAGAGTGGTATTTTCTAAGCACGTCAGCTACTCAGGTTTCCCTGAATGCCTAAATATTTAAGGCCACTTTTGAAAATTCTAGACATGATACCCAAATAGTGTGAACATTTGAATAAGTAAATTCTGTTTTGAATGTAAGGGTGTTTTGTTTCTAGATCTATCTGCAATGTTTCTAAATTACATTGAAAAGGCTAGATAATATTTCGCCTGCTACCTAGTATTCCGTTCGATTAGGATCAGTGTGTTTCTAAGGAATACGCTTTAAAAGGTTTAATAGACTAAAATGAAAATGCATCTAATCAGAAAAGAGTAAGTTTTGATGTGTAACTTTTTATTGGTCAATTACTGTTATAGTCCACTGATTTGTAAATAGAAACTTAAGTCACTTAATTTTAGTTCACTGTCTGGAAGGGCTAATCCAAGCGAGCTTTCAGTTCAAATGAACTGTTGCTGGAACTGAGCTGGCTGAATAACTGAAGACACTATTCAGCCAAGAACTGGTTCAGCAGACTGTGGGTGTAGGCACAAGACTGAGCCTGTATCAGGCCCTGTCTTCAGCAAGCTACTGCTTGCCAGGAAGTTCATGCTAGCTGATTCCATGCATTCCACTTTGTGCATGCTCTTTGCCTGGTACAGTTTTGAGATAAAACAGAAAACAACTTTCACCATTTTGCTGAAGTTTTAAACTATGGGTTTTAGTACAAGGGTGCAGACACAAATGTTAATACTGGTTGAGGTGGCTCTTGGTTAAGCTGTGATCACGTTGTATTTCCACCTACTTAGTCAGGGTCTTTCCCCAATGGTTTGATTTTTTTTTCTTACAATTTCTGTAGCAACTATGAACTACTTGAATAATATTTTAAATTAAAGTGTAAGTAATACACATTAATAGCTGAAGTCTTAACAGGTATTACAGTAACTTCAAATTTAGTTTGGTATGTTTTTGACAATAATGTTGATTAGTGTGATTATGATTTTCTTTACTGTGAAATGTTTATTCATGCAGATCCATGCATGTGTTGTCCATGTTATGGTATTTCTATGGTTGTAGCAAAAGAGTGATGGTCAATGGATAAATGTGGGATGTCTTTGGATATTCTGAAATGGGGGTGGGAGGTTCAGCTGCTGGGAGATATGTAAAGCCAGACTGTAGCACTGATCTTGCAGCTGGAGAAGTGAGAATTATAGGGGAATGCAACATAAGAGTCTGGTTCTTCATAAAACTTGGTAGTGCTTTCATTGACTTCTGCCTAACAGAAGTCATAAAGCCTGATGTGATCATATCCTTTCCTGTGGAGGAAGCCACATGACTATTGCTTTCTCTCACACCTGTGTTTCCTTTGCGTGAAAGTACAAATTGCTCACTCAAAATAACCTCATGGAGCTGTACAAAAAAGTGTCAGGTGATTTTGATCCCTGTAAGTCCATTGTTGGAGCTAATGGAAGGCTCTTACAATGTTGTTAATTTACATAGTCAAAAGAATCAAACTTTGAAGCTGGCTTTGGTTTGAGCAAAAGATTGGACCAGCTGGACCTCCAGAAGTCCCATAATTGCTCTAAGCTGCCCCAGCCAAGCATTTGAAAATTTCCACCATGGATGCTTGATGCTCACCCTGAGTCCTGAGCTCCCAGGTTTGCCATTGCAGTGCCTGGCTGTGCTTTTTTGTGTGTCTCAGCCTGCCACATACTTGCTGCAGGACATGGAACAGCAACAGCTCACTTCAGTCTCCAGTTTTACTGACTTACGTTGCTGGCTTTAGCCCTACATTGACCAATAGCATAAGAACCAAGGTTATGTTCTTATTTTGTGTGCATATTTGTGCTTGGATGGGAAAAAAACCTAACCAGAGACTCTAAGTCATGCAGTCCATTGAGACTTCGAGAGAGTTGGAAACTTACAGAAAACGTCATGTACATCTCTAAAACCAGAGAATTAATTTTCTACTTGCTGGAATTCTTAAAATGTATCGACAAGTTAAAAAAGAGATTCTAAAATATTTTTCCTTTAGTGGGCAATACTAAACTTCAGTCATCAATTTTTATCATTCCTTTCTATTACTTAGTGATGTTCGTGTACAGCTGCCAGCCTGTTACAAACAACAGACAAAATTGGTTACCTTGAAGAGACTGTGTACTAAAATTTGGCAAAAAAAAAAATCTTTTGCATGTTTAAAGAGCTGTTTTGTTATACAATCATGAACTTCTTGTTTTGAATGGATGTTGAAAAATTGAGTTTCTGAGCCATTTGATGTCTGGTCTTTATAGACTTACATCTTTCCTCTGCTTGAATGTCTTCAGGATCTCTTTAAAATAATGTTATCTGTTGTGTCTGAAACTCTGAGCTAGTGAATCTGGTGAGATGCTATCTCAATTTCCTCTGTTTCCCATGAAAAGGATATATTAAACCCCCAGTTACAACATCAGGTTGTGAAGCCCCGTTTACTTCTGTAACTGATAAAAAGAAGAAAATGAAATGAAATCTTTTGAAGATTTATCATTTGTTTTGGTTTGTTTTGTAGGTTTTTGTCAAGCAGGCAAGGATTTACGGTTAGTATCTCTGTGCATGGAGCAAATTGATATCCCAGCAGGCTTCCTGTTAGTAGGAGCCAAATCTCCCAACCTTCCTGAGCACATTCTAGTCTGCGCTGTTGACAAGCGGTTTTTGCCAGATGATCATGGAAAAAATGCACTTTTAGGTAAGAGATTCTTTTTTATTTCAAGCCATAATAATTCAGAGAAAAAGGTCAGTTCAGAATTATCTGCAGTCATTTGAGCTAATGACCTTCAGTTAGAAATATGTTGAGGAGAGGCTTGTTTTTATTAAATTTAGATCTGTAGCTGAACCTGCCTTAAAAGCCCATTTTGAAACAAGTCCTTGATTCCACAATTAACTGCAATCAAAGCTTGGTGATTTCTGTGTAGGCAGAAGTCAATTGTAGCCCTGGCAATCTAAATGTGAACTATTCACATACTCTTTACCTCTACTGATGCTTACAGCATTTTCATCTAAGAAGAAATCTGCTCATGTAACTATTGAAGATGAGCTGTCTATTTTTCTGTGGATTAAGGGACAAACTCTGCCCTTGGCTCCCCCAGGAACATTGTTCTCAATAGGAGCTCTGAGGGCAGTTTGCTTCTCAAAATCTAATCCTTCTCCAAAATCTAATGTGTGTGTGGGGAAAAGAACCCCCCACATTTACGTCATAATTGGTTACAATTATGAGCTTTAAAATTTTAATACAAGAATGCTTCGTGGTTATTGAAGACAGGCATATGTGCACTCAGGTTTCCTGCCTGGCTCACATTTGATGCATATTTTAACAGGCTAGTAAAAGTGATTTAGTATATTTTGGCTCCTTTAGCCTGTTTTGAATTTGCTCTCTCATTTCTCCCTCCAGTCATCATGCTGCCTAGCATATATTCAGAAAGACCTTTCAACAGGGAAGAAATTACAATAAAACATGAATACCCTGATTTAACCACACTGCTCAAATTCTGGTCCAGACCAGCAATGTTTAGCGTAACTGTTGAGAACACCTAATTTTTGTACTTATGTGCTTTAATGTTATTTCTCCCTTAAGTCTATTTAATTCGCTACTAAACACCGTAAACCTTTGCACGTAAGGCAGAAATCCCACTGACCTGAGTTAGATGGGAGCTGTGATGTGATATGCCCTTGCTGGGTACAGTTGGAAATGTGGGCTCATGGGATTATCTGGTGTATACTGTCATCCTCAGAGGAGTTTCTCCCCCACTGATCAGGGTAGGTGTCAAGAACTGATCAATAAGAGCTGTCTGATAGATGGACAGATGGTATTTAGTCTGATTAAATGTGGTACTACTTGGCTTTGTTGGTAAGCCTTCTTCCCCCCACCCCTCAGCTTTGTGTCCATCTACCATTTCTGATATAGTTTCATAATGAGCCTAGTGACTCACATCTCTGCTCTGGCATTGCTCATGTCATATATTTAAATGTCTATGTGTGTGACTAGTACCTTTGAGGAGAGAATTGGCTTGGTAGCTCTGTGAAACACTGATGACTGTTTCCAGCAGCTATGGAAAGGCACCAATAGTTCCTGTGGGTTGCAAGGCAGAAGAGGAGGACTGATTTAGTTCCATGAGAAATAGGATGAAAATAATCTACTTCTTGGAATCCTCAGCAGCATGATGGTAAAAGATGATAATGAGGCACAGTAAGGCTAAAGATAATGGACTAATTAATAGGAGTTCTGCAGAAAATGCATTGTGTCAAAAGGACTGAATATTTTTTTTTCATAAACCTACACATTTGGTTGCCAGGTGAGTGCAGGAACCAGTGTTCTCCACAGTGCTTGGCATTGTTGAAAATAGGGATAGTCATGAGGATGAAAATTGGTTCTGTTAGAGATCTTGAACTGATCAGTAAATAGGGGAAAAAACCCAAACAACCACAGAATTAAGGCATTTCTACTTGGTATTAATCTGTCCAACTCCATTATAAATAATTATCCATGTTCCAGAAAGAATATAAAGTATTTCTTCATTAAGGGTTGAAAGCAATTCAGAGATGAGTGGAGTGGCAAGTAAGCCAGAAGAGTTTAATTGTTCAGCATTAGATAGTAGAGGGCTTATTCAAACAACAAGGATTTTAAGACAGGCCCATTTCAGAACATGCCCTGTGCTTTGTTCTAGAAGATGATAGACTACTGCCATCTGTATACAGCATTCCCATTAGCATGGATGTGAATGGTGCTGGAAATCAAGGGTGCTTATAATTCTCAGTCTGGACCCTGTCTTCCAGACCTCAACTCAACTCTGTTGAAACCATGTTTTGAACATTGCAGAAAAGCAGACTTTGTTCCTGAATCTGTTACTTTCATGAGAGGTTGTAGGTTTTTAACATTCTGAAGCACTCCTAACTTTTGCCATGAAAATCTTGACATCAAATGATTGCTTTTAAGACTTTCAGAAGCTTGTAAGGTCCAGCTCTCTTGGAAAGTGCTTTGTAAAAATCAGTCTTGGTGAAAATTTGTTCATTTTAGTCACATGAAATGATTACTATGGATTAGCCGCTGTTTTGAGAGAGAGATGCATGCAGCTTGATGCTCACGGGTTTTTGAACCTATCAAAATGGAATTATTTTTTTTTTTCTTATGGAAATTTCCTAGTTTGGCATCCTAGGTCTCCCCCTGCCAAGGAGTTAATCCTTTCTACACTGTGTAAAGTAGAAAATTGGTGGTAGGATTTTGGCATAAGTTAGTAAGATCTAGAAAGATGGAAAAGTTTCAGAAAAGCTCGGACTAAAATCTACCTGTGTTTGGCTGCTTCCTGATACATATGTACTGTGAATGTACATCCATGGAAGCTGCCTAGCTGTGGGCCTCCAGTAGCTCTGAACTGGCGATACAGGCGGGTTAAAACAGCCTTATTCTTTGCAGATAGTACCAGTCATTTAATCTGTGTATATCTTCTGCTTCATTCTTCCAGGATTTTCTGGGAATTGTATAGGCTGTGGAGAAAGAGGATTTCGGTACTTCACAGAGTTTTCTAATCATATCAATCTGAAATTAACCACTCAGCCAAAGAAGCAGAAGCACTTAAAGTACTACCTAGTAAGAAGCTCCCAAGGTGTACTGTCAAAGGGACCCCTTATTTGCTGGAAAGGTAATAAAGATGCCCATTCCCTTATGGGATTAGTGTGATGTTGAATGAAAAATTGAAAGTTGCTGTTGCAAATGTATGCATCCAAAGGAACTGTAGAAGATGACTTTCATTATTGCACTAATTTCACTGAAGTCTGGATTTTGCCAAAGAGGTCTTAAGAGTAACCATGCAATTGTAAGTAGTCCTGCTCCATTTCCCCATCCTTTCAGTAGAAGCCTTAAATCTGCCCATCTTAAGATGTGCAGCCATCTTGGTAGAAGAAATAAGGTTGCCAGTCTGCTATTTTTCTGTGCCTAAAGCAAGATGACTCAGAGCCAGGGCTCCAACGTTGGCTTTCCACTGATACTCATCTTAGCTGGTGCAATTCAATCTGCTAATGCCTGAGGATAGCTAGCACACTAAAAGATTAAGAAAGCTCAGGCCACTGATCTCAGGGAAAGAGGAGAAATCTTGCATATTATTGCCATTTATAGTGTGTTTTACACTTGGACTTAGCCTCCAGTGGAGCAGCCTGTGCAATATTGTGTGCTAAAGAGATTACATTTGTGACCTAAAGGAAAGGTAGCCATGGGGCCTGTTATTAGAGGATGCAGGGTTGTGGAGCTAGAGTCATGCAAAGACTCAAGGAGGGAATGGTTTACCTACTCACTATCTACTAAGATGGTGTATATGCAGAAAGCCTGTCTTACTTAGCTGTGGTCTCACTCAGTAAAGACAGTTTGATCTGGTGCCTGTTGTTCCGAAGAGGATGATATGAGGAAAGGAGAAGCTCCACGGAAGGACTGACACACATCTGAAGAGTCGCATCCTTATGTGAATAGCAGCATGACACCAGAAAGAGATGGTTATCACTGAGCTGTATGAGTGATTATAGTATTGTATCAGTTAGTGGTTCAAAGGGATACTGGCTTCAGCTGCTTTTCTCTGTTGTGAGTATAATTAACTACAGCTTTAGAGTAAATGTGTATTTCAGCAGCATTTTTCACACAAAACTACAGAAAGATTTAATTTGGTAGTGATGTTCCAGATGCAGAAAAAAGAAACCTTCATGGTACTTTTGGAATCTTTTCCTGAAACCTCAGCCTGGTGCTCATGCAGTTGGGATCAGCCTGGTAAATGCAGTCAGGAGTAATGAGGCAGTTTGTGGGGTCACTTTTGGTTATATACTGATTATAAGTGCTCTGAGGACCCATGAAAGTTTAGGAAGTTGGCCAAGAATTGACCTCTTGGGCATTTTTTTGATAGGCTCTATCGCTCTATTGCTACCATCCATCTGGTAACCCTCTACCCTTCACTTACATTAAAGGTCTAATTGGAAGAAGAGAAATGCTTTTAAACACTCCCTTTTCTTCAAATAAAACCTGATTAGATCTCAGTTTTAAAACTGGATTAATGTGTGATTTCTAAGGTGACTTTCTCCTCCCTCAATGCAGTTTTCATGCAGACAGACAGTCACAGCACTGAGATCTCCCTGAAGGTTTTATGGAGGCATACTAAGAATCTGGGTTTCAGCACCATTTCTCCTTTTAAAGGGCAACATATGATGGTTTGTATAAAGGTTGTGCCACAGAAGTTGCTGAGTGTTTCCTGGGATATGTCCAATATCTTCAAATCTCTTGGAAGCTGCAAACCGAGGGCTCTTGCCATTTTGCAGCGTCTGGTCTGTATTTGCCTGTCCCTCTGAGTGGCCCCCAGGGAAGTTTTGTTAATTAGAAGACAAAGTTGACTAAAATGCGAGAGCCATATTTTGACTGAATGCTGCCATTTGCTGCTGTTTGTTGTACGTGCTCTATGTTTTTGCTTTTAACATTTTGTCGCCTTTCACTGCTGTGTTGCTGAACTTTCTTTCTGGAAGGCAGGCCTTGTTAATATGTACTGTAGCTGCTTCATTTGCAGAATGTAGAAGCAGGCAATCATCTGCTGTTAGCCTCTCTGCTAAACCAAATCCTTCGGTGTCACCGTCCACGACCCCAGAGGGTGGATCAGCTAATGGATACAAATCAGGGTTCACTCAGACAGGTAGGAGCTAAAAGTGCTATAAAGATAACCCTTGGGGGTGGTAAGTTACCTCAGGTACTGGCGGTTCAGGGATGCTGCAAATAACTGGGTATTTACCTCAAACCATGTGCAGATTACAGCAGGGAGGATGCCTTTCAGAGTTTGCTTTGTGAAAGATTAAGACACAGGTGAAGCTGAAGGTTAGCTTAATCCTCATAGGAGTGGTCGATTAAAAAGTGTTAAAGGATCTTTTGATTAATTCATTTGATTCTGTGCCTCCCTGTGTTGGTTTCATTTAATTATTTTGTGGATGTCAAAGAACTTGAATTATACATTTCTAGGGAGGTGTTTCCTTAGTCTATAGACTAGGCTGTTTGTCTCAAAAAGGAAAATAATCTCCTTTGGGGGCTAGGGGGGTAGTTTTTATTTATTTGCTTATTTGTTTAAATTTTATTTCACACAAGGGTGTGCTTACAACGGCAATTTCCCCATACACATATATTGGTTTTGTGTTACGTGAGCTAACATGCATCTTTTAATGGTTCTATAAAGCTATTAATGGTATGCTTAACGGAGTAGAAACGATAAAAATCAGTTATTGGCTGACAAAGAAGCAGCATCTTAATTTCATTTATCTATTTATTGCAAATAACAAAGGTGCTTTTCTTTTTTTTTTCCTCATTGCTTTAATGCAGCTCCATCTATGCTGTTATATGGTCTATGTGTCTGTTTGTGCCACTTCTGGAAAAATGAAAAATGGGAGAAAACTTTCTGTTCGTTGTTGTCATTGGTTGATTGTTTGTACCAGAACAAATGTTTCTCTAGAGGAGTATGAAATGCAGATACAAAACTGAGATTGTTAAAACACTTCTTCTACTTTCAAAGTATATTAAAAAGGAATAACAAGCAAAAGCTGAACACATGAAATTGTAATCGCTGATCAGTATGTTCAGAGACCCTTTCCGCAGGTGCTCACCCCTGTCTCTGTTTAGGAAGCTATATGCTTTAGACTTCCATTAAAATTAAATGACCTTTGTTTAAATACATCTGCATTTCACTGCATGATCCCTTGGCTTCCAGGGCCTGGCATGAGAACTGTGCAGATGCATGAGAATCTATTTATTTGAAACAAAAAGTGATCCAATATTTACACAGCTTTGTCTTCTATTGTACCTGCCAAGTTAATAGATACACCTTTTATATGCTGCTTTTTCCTTATCACTCACTGTGATTTTCAGTCTACTTGGTGTTTCTTTGTGTCAGTGTTTGTACTCTTAGGTCATGGTTGCCAAAACCTCTTTGTCTCCTGCTGTTATCTTCTAGTGAAGATAATGCCACATGCATACATATGAATCCCCTGTGACCAGGAGAAGGGGGGAGAGCACATTTTTTTGGTGGTGTGAATTCTGACATGTGTCACCTATGATGGAGGTCTGACTTTTTCTCTCCTAGGCTCTGAACAGCTGTTTGTACTTTGAGTTGACTACTTTTTAGCAAGTCACTTTCTGAAATTGTTTTCAGTTTATTGTCAGCTCACACCCAGTTTTTCCTTGTAAACTTGTGTCAGTATTTCTGGTTTCTGCCCTTATAAAAGAGTGAGTGGCTTGGCCTCCAAGTTCTGGAAGATCCCTGTAGGAAGGGAGTTGTGGGCACACTCAGAGTACTGCGTTGAAATGGTAATTTCATGGTAGAAATTAGAACACAAGAGAATTCTGAAATACCATAGTTAATATTGACAGTATGGTGTGGCCGTGACATTGCAGGCAGGTGTGAGGTTCACCTTTCATGGTGATGTGTGAAGGTGCAGTTGTGTTGCAAAGAAGAGGTAACTGGCAATGAAAAATGGCTGAAACCTTGATCAGTATCAAACATTCCATTTCAGGCAGGCACATGAAAGGGAAAACTTCAGGTGTTAAAAGGGCATTAGGCAACTGGACAGTTAGCTTTGAGGAAAGCTTTAGCACTACATATTTGCTGTATCATGTTAACAAGAGATCAGTGATTTTCTTCAAAGCCCCTGACCTGGTGGTCTGTTTTGTTCACCATTCAGCATATTTCCTGTGAACATGGACAAGGTTTTCTGGTGGAGAAGCAGCAGTAACGACTTCTGTGTTTGTTCCCCTCTCAGTTACTCTGTCTGGCAAAGCAGACTCTTCTCCCCACCCTCCTTTACCAAATGGTGTGTGGCCTGATGGTGAATATATTTGGCAGATCAAGTTGGTCTTTGCCTTCTGTTTTGTTTACCCAGCTGTTTTGCTAGGACATCTGTAGGTGAACTTAGCCTACTTTGCCTACCTTTGCAGACTACTTTCTGGACAGATGCTGAGTGACTGTTCTTTCACTCCTGTTAAAAGAATTTGGATTTGTCAGTGTATTGTCATTTGATTATTGAATTTTTCTTGAAGTAGATTTGTGACATTAAACGTTAAAGTAGAGGCCTACATGCTGAGAGGTTTGCAATTGTTTCTGATTTACAGTTTTATACTGGGCAAGAATTATAGTTTGTTCTTCAGTTTATCCAACTAGAAAATGAGGTTTATATTTTTCAGACTTGGTAAAGTGCTCTAAGGGGCTGCTGTTTGTTAATTCATTCCAAGAGTTTGGGCTCAAATACCCTTCATTTCTTATCCAGACTTAAAAATGGGTGTACAGTTCTCATAGCCTTATAGATAGCAGTGTTGTAAGGAGGAGAACCTCCTTACAACATTTGATATTTTTTCTGCATTAAGCCAAGTTCAGCTATGTCTAATCCTCTGTCAAAGGTTCAGTAACTTGTTCTTGAAAATCTCAGGTAGTGGAGATTCCACAACATTCTAAAGCAACTTATTCCAGTGCTCATTCCCTGTGCTTGCTGGGAGCAAGTCATATATCTCTTTCCCTTCACTTTCTCATCTGTAACATGGGATAACTGTTTACTTGCCCATCCAATGGGGGTATTTTGAGGAGCAGTGAGATAGTGCTTTCTACAGTTAAAATATTTTTTTGAGTGTATAGAATGCAAAATATTGTGGAAGAGATCAGTCATGGGTTTGGTAGATTATAATATTCTATAGGAATGCTCAGTTAAATGTTTGTTACGACTCCTAAAAAATATCAATACATGGTGAATTCTTCAGAGCATAAAAGTAATTATGATATGCATAATAAATTATTATATGCATAGGTGAGTTTAGATGAATGTGTGTGATTGTGTTTATATAATACAAATTACATGCACACTTATACAGATTGTTTTAATCATTACTTAATTAAACAACCTATTTTCTCAGATTCTTCAGTATTCAGTCCAGCAAAATCATCTTCTGCTATTAATTTAAGTGGAACTCAAGACCCATCTCGGAACAAGAACATTGTGAAACCTCTGGCTCTGTCAGTACAGCTCGTAGGAAAAACATTTGCTGCAGGTACAGCTTTGCTTCCCAGGATAGCTGAGAGCTATCCTGGAAATCACTATCTTAACTGCCAAGAAATAATTGAGTCATCATTTTGGTGGAAAACTGAAAGGAAAATGTCCACTAGCATTCTTCAGAGCTCTCATCTTCTTGCAGTCCTCTGCACAGAAATTTGTCATGGCCATTACTGTCCCAAAAATGAGCCTCATCTTGGCTTTCAGGTTTGACATTGTGATAGAAGTGCATATCATACCCCTTGTTGCACTTCCTAAGATATCTAAGAGGGCACAGAAGCCACCTGTCGATATCACACTGATTCTTGCCTCAATAACTGTTACCTGTGTGATGTTCTGCATTTGTAACAGTTCCTCCACATACATTTAAAGGAGTTTTAGTATCTGTGCTGTTTCAATTATTCATTTCTGTATTGTGTGTTTAATAACTTAGGATCCTCAGCTGTGGTATCTAAATCCCTCACTGGTTCTCTGTTGTGATATTCTGATTGTTTATTACTCCAGCTAGTTATTCCTTTAAGCAATGAAAAAAAAAGATTACTACAAGGAATTATGCTTGAATAAGAAAAAAATATAAATTTATTTGGTTTATATATGCACATGAGCATTAAATTTCATGATGATGTATTATATCTGCTACTTTATACAATTTATATTGTTATTGTACATATTGTGCTGTACCTAATGAATCAGTAACTGTTCTTTATGTAAAATACCTTGTTCCCCTCCATACTTGTGTAAGAGAATTTATCTTGCAGTGAAATTACTTCCCACCATTTCAGCCGCACCTGTAACTGACCTTTGTTGACCGTATCTGTCCATACCAAATCACTGACTGAGTAAAAATGGGGAACATCAATGGGCAGGTGATGTTATTCAAATTTTGCTAATTGGCAACCTGAGGCTCTGGTGCCTGAATTTATTTGGATGATTACGGCTGGAGAGGTCCATGTGGCATTGGTTTAAGCTAAATACCCCCATTTCAAATGCTTTCTGTTGCAGCTTACATCAGCTAGCTGCAAATCTCCTGCTGCTGCTCCTGGAATATGTTCCTGGGAGCTAAGTCTGTGTGGAGCTGGCAGATAACGGCAAGGAGCTGTAGTCCCCACTGGGCTCTGTGTCTTCTCTGTACAGTTTGTGCCATTGTTTTTTTTCTTCTGCAAGAATTAGGCTCTGAAAAAGCATAGGGAGCTCAGGAGTGTGGGAATAACAGCGGGCAATCCTCCGTTGTTGTAGTTTCATTCCGTTATCTGGATATAGTGGTTCTGCCAGGGTGTCAGGCTTGCTGTGTACAGTACACAGGCAACTGGGGGAAAAATATACAGATGCACTGAAGTGGCTTAGAAATTTTTGCAAACTGAATTAACTGTGCACTTGGTTTTTAGTTTTCAGGGTCTAAAAAAGCCATGTCACAAAGTACACAATCGTTTTGTGTGTGTGTAGTTTTCTAGTTTATTTTGGTGAGCTTTCTTTGGGTATTTTTCTTCTGCCTGTCTGCCCCACCCTGAAATCCGGAGACCTCATTTCAAGGTTAGGATTTTGCAGCCTATGCCCGAATTATTCTCTGCCAAGTACACTTCATGCTTTCCATTGAGTGTGTTCCTTTCAGTCACGCATCTTGCCCTCTTCTTTTGTGTATCCATGTGGCTGTATGATTTTGTTTGTTTGTTTTCAAGATTGTCTCAAGCCACACACTCTGTATTTTATTATACTCAGCTCCTCTTTCACTGCGTGCCACTGATGTTGCTAATGGAAACACTAATGGAGGAAGAAATAGCGTATTGAGTTCTACAGTCTCTCGGCCAATGCCTCACTCAACATCTCCCAGTCCTGGCTGTGCAGCTGGAGACCAAGGTAAAGAAAATTTCTCTGTTCTTTTATTTTAAGCAGCGCTGGCTGTTGAGCCTGAAATGGTGATTTTGTTCTTCTTCACATTTACAGCTGTTTCTGCAATTCAGTCTTCACAGATCCATTTGGTTTTTGACAAGGCCATTAATGATAATTTTGTACTTTTCAACACAGGTGACAACGTTTTTTCACATTGTAGTCTGGTTTCATGTAAATTTATGTGTAAACCTCTGGTGTTCTGTGACATGTAACCAGCTCAACACCAACGTGAAATGGAAATGTGGGCTGGATTGGGAGGATGTGGTTTAGAATTGTTTTTTGTTTTCCTTCTCAGCATCAATGTCAAGTTCTGGACCACCAAAGAAACGACACCGGGGATGGTCTCCTGGGTCCCCAGTCCCTCCTCCTGGTTTGGCAGTACCTGTTCCTACAATTCGGCCTGCAGCAAGAACAGGTAAAACTTGACTAATACAGAGATGTCGTTTCTAGAAAACTGTCCTCAGCTGAACTGGTGGCCCTGTGCTGCTTCTTTTGTGTTGCACAGAAAACATAACTAGGCTTGTCTGAAGTAGTTAAGGACAGCATGGAAAATTTTTCAGACGCCCCAGATAAGCACACATTGCCTGGTGCATGTTGCCATAATCTGAAGATGGGACACAGGGGAAGTGAAACTATGTGAGGGGACTTTGCAAGACGAGATGTCTTTTGTGCATGGAAAAGCTGGAGGAGGGTTATGTAGCATCATGATATGAAACAGTACTAATTACATGTGAATACTCATCAATATCCGTGTACATACCTCTTTATATGTAACTATTAATAAAATTGCTCACTATTCGAGCACTTTTCAGTTGAGGGATTCAGCGTACTTTGTAAAGGAGAATATGCAATTACTTATTCCTGTCTCTATAGAGGGAGAGAATAAACGTACAAGGAAGAGGAAAAAAACCCATTTGTCAACATGCACAGCGTATTTTTAACTCTGCTTTTGAAGGTTTGGTTTTGAGATACTTAGGAACTAATTTTAAGAGATATATATCATAGGAAGAAGTGTCGCATGGTCGTGCAGGCCTGCCTACTTGGTCACCTCAAGTCAGTCGTATCTTTTGGGGGTTTCTAGCTTCAGATACTTGCTGAAGATGTGGGTTATAAGGCAATCGCCCCCTTTCTCTTGAGTTTGTCTCCACATATCTACTACTGCTGCTGTGTGCTCCATTTTCTATGGCTTTCATAGTATTTTTTCTGGTGGGTAAACAATTTTCACTCCTAAAACATACACACACATTCATGCTGCCTTCGATACATTTTCGTTGATGGCACTGTTTGAAAAATCTGTTACAAACACCAAGTGAAGCCTGAGAAACTTCTGAAGGAGACCTCATGCTGAAACATGATGAAAGAGTTCTTGCACTTTATTTCTTTTAACTTGTAAGAGCTTCTCTTGCTCTTTCATAAGCAAAGCCTAATTTTCATCCTTGTGGCAGCTGTCTGAGGACAGCTTTGAGATTTTGGCTTCTGTTTGTTTTTCTTATCTACATATATTCTAGATCCGAAGTCAGAGCAGTCTTCCCTTGTATTGAGAATCAGTATTGAGAGGTAACCTCTGTCTTAGAGGTGGCCTTTTGGCTTAGTACTTGGCTTTGTTTAAGGATGCATATTCAAACCTGTGCTCTCCTCTCTCATTCCCACCGACAATACAGTGGTTAGAAGTTTTATTTTAGGGGTGGGTCTACAGGAGGATATAGGCTCTTAATCTGAATTACTTCAAACTATAGCAGGAAATGCAGAGACCTTTGAATTTTATTACAGTTAGTGATCTGCAGTAATTTTTTCTTTATTTGTTCATACGGCCAAATCACAGTATGAGCCTCTTAGTAATGGAAGCTTCTCTTTATTTTATAGAGCCTCTTTTGTCAGCCCCAGTTCCTCAATCCATGTTAACTGGAATTTTACAGCCTCAACCCATCCCAGCAGGGGAGACTGTAATAGTTCCCGAAAACCTGCTAAATAACTCAGGAGTCAGACCAGTGATTCTGATAGGTAAGTCTTACACTGGGGAATCAAATGCTTCATTTTGTACAGATATGTGCTCCCCTAGGAGAAAACGTTTTTTGTTGGTTCTGGCATTCGGTACAATAGAAAGTCAGTTCGTGAGGGATAGTTTAGGTGCTCAATATTTAAAGTTGGGAGTCAGGCAATCTCTGGTGAGCCTGATTTATAAACAGGTCACGATTAGGTCAGACCTGTACAAAACCTCTGGCCAAATTGAAGTTTTGCACAAATAAGATTTTTATAAAATCCAAGAATAGAAAAATTACCATGGGATGAAAGCAGCTTTCCAGTATAAACAACTTACAAAACAAGTAAATATTTCCTGCAGCATTTATAGTCCAAATACTGAAGTCCAGGGATTCTGCATGAGAACCAGAAAACTGATTCATATTGACTAATCAGAAACAAATCATGCTAACTCTGTCTTTTGTAGTTCATACTTCTGGTAAGCAAGTGCGATAAGAGATCAAGCTTTTAAAATCATGTATAAAGTACATTATTAACCCGTAGAAAGACACTTCTTTACTTCAAAAGTACAGCTCGTAATGTGAATGTCCATTTTAACCTGAGCTGTTTGGGCATGCCGTGTAAGAAAAGCCTGGTCAGGTAGTGCTGCCAGAATTTTGCTGAGTAATTTTTTTGGGGTTTTTTTTTAGACTCTAAATCTCTCCTCAGGTCAGTGTAGCACAGATGGTTGTATAAGAAGCTTCAGAGTTAACAGAACATGCCTATCAATATAATCCATGGAGTAATTTATTATTCCTGAAGAAATGGGTATGTTCTCCAAGTCCTCACTTGCACAGATAATTCTTACGCATACAATTTCCAGATAATTAACAGTGTCTCCTACTCTATATAAGTAAATCCATCAAGAATAGGGTTACACTTCTGGTTTGTTTTGCTTAGTATTGTTTTCTGGAAGCCTATTCTAAAGCTCTAGCCTGCTGCTCCAACTGTTTTCAGAGAAACACTTCTTTAATAAAGATGAGAGTGCCTACACTTATCAGCTTAAGTTCATATTGAATGCAGCCCTTAGGCTCTTGGAGAGTTGCCAGGAAGTCCTCATTTAGGCTAAATATTGGTGGCCCCACGATACAGCATCCTGTTAATAGTACAGAATCAGATGGACCCAAATGGATGGGTACAGCATCCTATTAATAGTACAGAACCAGATGGACCCAAATGGGTGGGTTTGGCAAAATCTTGTTTTGTTTTTAAAACAAAAACATTCTCAAGGAAAAGAAGGGCTAGCCTGTGCTCCTGTGCTTTACCTTCCAGAACAGCATGCTTACTTGTTGATATTTATTTAACCTGTTTATGGAAACAGAATGGAGATGTGGCAAAAAAGTGAAATCAATCACATCAATGCCACAGTGGCTGAATCAATGCTAATGTGACTTCTGCTGCTTTTTTAATGTTAAGATCAATGTACTTTTGCTTCCATCGATTTTTCTTTTTTGTACACTGTATTATGGAGAATCTGTATTTAAAGGTCAGGGTAGGACCCAAGTAGATAATATTCTCATCAGTGTTTGGATAACAATAATTATTATCTGGCTGGTATCCAGTTATTGTTAGCTTTTGCAAATCTATGTGATCACTTGTAAAATACAGCAAAGGATCACTGTCCTATCTCATTTATTTTGTAAGCAATTATAATGCCAAGTACAGTCACTGATGCAGTATATTTTGCAAGATAACATTAAGGAAGAGTTTGGAAATGTATACATTATGCAAGACTTCGTGTAGTGGCATATTTTGTGAATTTCTGAGGGGTTTTTGTTTCTTTTATCAAAGGTTATGGCACTTTACCTTATTTCTATGGAAATGTCGGTGATATTGTTGTAAGTCCCTTGCTGGTGAATTGCTACAAGATTCCACAGCTGGAAAATAAGGATTTGGATCTCTTGGGTTTGACCAGCAGTCAGCTGCTAAGTGTGGAGAATATGATACTTTTAACTATTCAGTATCTTGTCCAACTAGGTAAGCAATTTATTGTAAGCACTCATTTTTATTTGTGACTGTCCTTTTTTTCTCCCCACCCTCCTTAAGTCAGTTTCAGAACCACTTTTCTGGTTACTTTTTGTGCCTAGAAAAGAGGTAAGTGGCTCCATCTAGTGTGTGTGACTTTGCTACTTTGCTCATCAGGCTGAAGTGAATTTAGGGGCCGATGCTGCTTCTGCTCTCCATATGGGTTTTGACCAGGTCACCTTTGCGAAATGGATTTGCAATGCAGATAACACATTTGCTTAGGGTATCAAACCATCCGTTATCGCAGCTCTAAGGGCACTCAGTCCATTTTATTCAGTTTTGTGACAAATGCTGGCAGATGTGTGATGTTGTCATTGTTTTGGTGACAGCACCGTTTACATGAAAACCACTGTTCTGCATGGCTGTGATTTGACTGTGAGGATAAGCATTTGGGTTTTTTGCTGTAAGAACATATGGAGGCAACAAAAAAGGGAGATGGTAGGAGAAAGAATGTAATATGAACAAACAAGAGTAAGCCATGTGGGTAGATATCCACTCAGTAGTGAGTGGGTTTTGTGAATGTAAAAAATATGGTAAATGAGCTTGTCAGATCAAGACAAATGTGATTATTCCTGGATCAATAACATTTTGATATGAGATACTGTTATTCTGTTTGTTTTCAATGTAGGTCCTAACCAGATACCCCTGAGGGAAGAATTTGAGCAGATCATGTTGAAAGCTATGCAGGAGTTCAGTCTGAGAGAGCGATCCTTGCAAATGAGCGCACAGTGTGTCTCTGTGTCACCAGGTCAACTCCCTTGGCTTGCTAGGTTAATCGCTAGTGTGTCCCGGGACCTCGTGCACGTGGTTGTAACCCAGAATTCTCTGGCAGAGGGCATCTCGGAGACTTTGAGGTCTCTCAATGAAATGAAACATCAACAAAAGCTACCAGATTATGTAGTTGCTATTTGTACTTCAAAGATAAGAGGAAGTGAGTTTTGCGTAGTAGTCCTGGGTGAGTATATTTTCAGTATGCTTCTAGTACCAATGCAGTTCTGCTGAATTAATTTTCTTGAGTCATTATCCCAGCTTTTAAACCCCTTTTGTTCTTTTTACTCTCCTTTATACGTTACACTGCAATGTCGCGGTTTATTCCATCAAGACTTGGAGTAATGATGTCCATGAGGATAGAGAAAAATAGCTGTAGGTTAATCATTGCTACTCCTTGAAAGCTCTGAGACTTTGTGAGACTACCTTAAAAAATAGCCGGAAGTAATCCAGTGACAAAGTAGTTGGTTTGTCTTTCTCTGGTTTGTGTAGCTGTGCTGTTTCATATGGCAAATCGGACTGATCGCAGTCTTCTGCTTGACAGCTGTAAAACAGAAGATGTTTTTTATCCTTTTTACCATGGTGATTTTCAAGTTCTGTGTTGGTGACTGGCTGTGATGTTTGTGTGTGCATGAGCGTGACTGGATGAGAGTGAATCTTGACTGGTTGTCTTCCATTTGTAGTCAAATAAATCAGTAATGTCAAACTTTCACTTTTCCATATTTACCCAGAATCCTCTATTCCATCTAAGGTGCAAATACATTATACATCACCCAAGTGTCCAAAACTATGGGCAACAGCTTGCAAAGGATGAGCTAAACTGATATGACTAATTCTCCCATTGCTAGCAAAATAGGCTTGAGACTGCTCTCCTAGCCTACTGGGTAAAGGCAGTGGAGATCCCTGACTGAAGATCAGTCAGCATGCCCCACACTTCTGGGATGAAAAGATTGTGTTGCTAGTACACTGTATTACAGATTTCTTTTGCATTTTTCCTCCTCCTCTCCAGGTCAATATCAATCCAGGGCACTTGCAGAAAGCATGCTTACCACCAGTGAGTTTTTAAAAGAGATCAGTTATGAGCTCATCACAGGGAAAGTCAGTTTCCTGGCATCGCATTTCAAAAATACATCTTTAGGTGAGTGATCCTAAGAAGCAGAAGCTTTAGTCAAGAGAATAATTTCTTTAGGGCCAGGTGTGTCTCCTGTTCAGCAGTTAAAGTACACTCTACCCTCTTCACTTTTTCTTCTCTCCATTCAGTGTGAGTAAAGGAGTGCTTGGCTCTTTCACCCATGCAGTACAAGTTACTCATCCCATGGCAGAATATTTTAAACCCTGTTTATACTGCGGAATGTAACAGCAGGGCATGCAGGATTGAATGAGACTCTTGTTTGTGCTTCTAGCGCACAGGTTTTGGAGGCTATTTTATAGTGTGTGTTTCTTTGTAATCATCAGATGTCTCTGCTAGCTGTAAAGGCACAGAGCTGAAGTTATTCAGCTGTGGTTTGGGTTTTTTTGGAACTCATTCCACTGGCAAATCAGTAAATAAAAGAGAAAAATATTCTCCCTCCCTCTCTTCCTTCTGTCTCCGGTCCCCTGTCCCTTTGCAGATTTGGCATCAGCTGTGTGAGAACATGTGTGCATGTTTTACATCACTGTCTGAAACAGCTTCCAAATAATTTGGTGTTGCTAATTCTTACCTAGGTGATGATTTGGACAAGCTGCTGGAGAAAATGCTACAGCAGCGAGGGGAAAGTGTTATTATTCCTTTCAATGGAGATGTTAGCGAGTGTGTGTCATCTCAGGAAGCAATTGCCATGGTTTCTACACAAGAACCAGGTACATTTTTTTATGTGCAAGATGTGAAATAAGTGAGTAGTTTGTTAAATGTCAAATTGCATGTGCCTCAAGAGTCAGGGCGCAGGTGCAGACAGTGTGCCAACCTTCAAATATTGATACTGCCAGCTGAATGTGGCAATATAGCAGTCTCTCAGACAGAAAATCAAAATCTCTGTTGTAACCTTCAGCAACTTTCCCCCCCTGTTTTGTAATTTCTAAGCTAAAATATGTGCTCTAGTATTACTCACTAGACAGAGAAGAAATGTTCCTTTGTAATGTCAGCAGTTCAGATTCATGTTGCCCTGATGCATCTAGAAAAGGAATGTAACCTTGTGATTACAGCAGGGGGGAGCTGTGTTCTTGTTCTGATCTCCCCAGGTGGCCTTCTGTTTGTTGCCTTTTGATATTCCTCACTTTTCACCTGTTAAATGGTAATAATATGTACTACAGACTTGGGCTCTAAGGCTTAAACTTTTAGGGGAAATGTTTTAAGATCTGGGGCTGAAAGTGCTAGGCGAGTGTAATCTGTGATTTACTTATGTGAGATATATCTTACTCAGCAAAATGTGGTAAGATACTTAGGGACAAAAGATGAGTTAGGATTACCTGTCTAAGAATGCTAATCATAATTTTCCCATTTTGTAATTCTTTCATTATTCAAAGTTGTAACAGTACTTTCCCTTTGGTAATGTAATGGCAAAAGGCACACTAAGCTGTTGTGAACACTGAGCTTCTTCTAGGTCTAGTATCAAAGCAAATTCAAACTCCAGTAAAGACTTTTTACTGTGAAAGGTAGATATGCACTTGATTCACATTAGTTAGTTAGAACGAATCAGCAAAGTGGTAGATCTGAATGAAAGCAAGGTGGTTGAGAGCCTCCACACAGATCGGGAAATCCAAATAGGAAGTCTGCCAGGACTTTGTTCTGGCACCCCCAGAAAGACAACTCTTGAGCTTCCTCACAGGATGAACTTGAAGGGAGAATAATCTTTACATTCTGTTGTATTTTGTTGTTGTTGTTACTGTCTAATGATGTGCAGCAGTGCTTTTTTAAATCTTCATTCTTGCTCAAACTACTGTTCTGAGCTAATTTTGTCTTTAAAACATGGCTGTGCAGTGGTTGAAGCTACTGAGAATCTGTCTGAATAAAAAAACAGGAGAGGTAAGTCTCCTCTTTGAGAGGGACCTCTCTCCCATAGTAGCCTACTGAAATGAACACTGATAGGTTGGAGCAGGAGATAAGAGCATACACACAAACACATGTGTCTATATAAAATTAACAAACCAGGGTTTTGCCCAAACACTTTCCAATTTTAATGTAAATTGCAGGATTTTATAAAGTGGCTTATTTAAAACGCAACAGTAGTTCATGTGCATTAAATTTGCACAGTTTTGGATTTTTTTCTTTGTTCTTTTAAAAGAAATTTGCCCTAGGTAATTTTTTATGATAAGCGGTCCATTAATGAGAATTTACTTTGTAGCAGAAAAACTGTCAGGAAAAAACCCGAAATGCAAACAAACAAAACCACAAACACCACCCCCCCCCACCTGTAATGACATTACTGGTTTTATTTTGGTAATCCGTATGTTGAAAATACTCAGGGGCTAGTGAAACATAGATTGTTGGACATTGAATTTACCTCCTAGAAATACTGATGTATGGGAACATGCATTTTCTTCTAGGAAACATGAATGCTTTGGTACATGTCTATAGGGAGCAAAGCTCCTGTCCCCTAGTTCTCTGCAGCCAGTGTTATATTGATGTTTATTAAGTACAAAGAAATCTGCTCCTAACATTTTGTTAAACACCAAGAAACCCCCAAAGAAATAAATGCCTCCTCCCCTCCTCCCCCAAATAATTGAGTTTTATTGCATAGGTGTATTGCTCATCTTCCCTTCACAGCATATATAACTATCAGGCAGTATATAGACATCTGGCTATCTCAATCATAACTTACAGCAGGGCTCAGTACTTCAGAGCAGAGGTGATACTCAGTGAACTCCTAACTAACTGCTGTCCTGTTAGTCTTTTCAGAAGGATTATTAATGCAGGCTCAGTTTCATCAGATTAATAAGTGTGCTGATGCTCATCCTGTTGTGCCCTGAGCACAGCATCCTCAGCTGCCAATGGTGGTTCTCCCAGCAGTGTGATAGAGGGAAGCTCCTAAAGGAGAACTGCAAGTTTCAGGAGAGCATTAGAGCTCTGTGTGTGTGTATATACTTTTTATATATGTACACGTGCACATCTTTTTTATGTGTATGTGTGTATATATATTAGATATAAAGACAAAGTTCTTTACTGTGAGGGTCATGAGCTGCTGGAACAGGTTGCTCAGAGAAACTGTGGCTTCCCCATCGCCCTCAGTGTTCAAGGCCAGGTTGGATGGGGCTTTGAGCAACCTGATCTAGAGGAAGGTGTCCCTGCCCATGGCAGGGGGTTGGAACTGAATGATCATTAAGGTCCCTTCCAACCCAAACCATCCTATGATTCTATATATACGTGCATATTATGTATATGTTGGTTTGTTTGACAGACTGCATTTCACTGTGTTGGCATTGAGGTTTCCTTGGGTCGCACTGTTGAAAATCCTCAAAACACTTAGGACATTTAAAAATGGGCCGTGTTGTACTTGAGGCCATATGATATATATTATCACATTTTGATCAAAAAAAGAAAGTCGGCATTTGGACGCAGCTCTACAGAGTGTAGAGATTTATTCTGATGAGTAATTTTTTTATTCTGATCATAGAGGGTAGGCTGTTTGGAGGATTGTTTTTATTGGGGGGGTGGGAAAATAAACATGTTTCTTGTGTTTTGTTTTCTTTTTTCAAACAAACGCACTCTAGATTTGGATGTTGATACCTTCCAAATTTACCAGCCACAGCTTACCGTTGCCAGAAAGCTCTTGTCCCAGGTTTGTGCTATAGCAGACAGTGGCAGTCAGAGCCTGGATCTGGGCCACTTCAGCAAAGTAGACTTCATTGTTATAGTTCCCCGTTCAGAGGTCCTGGTGCAGCAGACCCTTCAACGGATTCGACAATCAGGTAAAAGGGAGGGGAGGGCAAAAAAGACTGTTAGACCAAAGTATGTGATGTTATTAAGTCATATCTGATATGAATGGAGAAGTCAGTTCCTCCAGTGTGTATTTTGGATGTCCTTCATTAGCTGGTATCACTAAATACCTTCCTTTCATAAACTGAGCCCAACCTGTACCATATGTCAAAAGAAATTGCCATAGTCATGCAGGTCTAGGGAAGGTGTGTCCTGGAGAGGTATGCACCTGTCAAAACAGGGAAGGGATGAGCAATGTTGCTGCTCAGATCTTTTATCCCCTGGAGCTGTTAGTGACATTTGTCCCAAGTCCACATGTTTGTGTATGTGCTCTCGTATGAACTGGCACAGATGTATGTGCAGGAAGCTCTCTTATTAGGTAGATAAATACCTGAGTAATATATGTACATTGGCACACAATAGTTGCCATACTAGTTCTCATGGTGAGCTTTCTTGTCTGGGGTTCTGTGCCTGATGATGGCTGGTACCAAATGCTTCAGAAGGAGCAAGAAAGCCTTAGTGTACAGGCTATGGAGTATGTCCCCCTTGAGAGTGACCTCTGTTAGTGACTGATATGTTCCCAGAAAAGCATAAGAATTTCTTCATGGAGAAAATGACTGTCCAACAGAACAAAGGACTGTCTGTGTAATTGTTTGGTCTTTTTTTTAGCTCCTGATATCTGGGAGTAATGAAGTCCTCAGGATAATTGTGTATTTAGGATTATTTATCTTTTTTTTTTTATTAGGTGAACTTTTTTTTTGTCTGCTTTAAGCTTCATCTAATAATACCTTCATTTGCATTTGAAAACATTAGTATGAACTTCGGATGTAATGTGTCTGTGAGTGGTTTTGGGTAGCTGTTGGCTTTTTTCCCCCTCTCTTATTTTCCGCTCTGAACTAAACAGTGCCACACTTTTTGATTGTGCAGATATATTGTGATATTGCTAAATACTGTAATCCATCTATTTTTTTCTTCTGCTTTTTGCTATTTTAATAGCTAAATGAAAAGAATAAAATAGATTACATGAAGTACAGGTTACTTTTTCTTTCTAACATAACTTTATGGGTGGTTTTTGTTCCATTCCATGTTTCTTCAGACATTGAATTTACTTAATTTGCTGCTACACATTAAACCAGAGGTTTTCTGGTATCTGTTAACAGAGTTTCATTTTTATTTTATTTTATTTTATGAATGTTTTTTACTTTACTTTTTGACACATATTGTTTAGAATCATGAAGGCCCTGGCAGATACCATGTTGACCCACAGAAACAGCTTGTTGCTGCTTCTTTAAATGGCATTTAGAGCCATATACACTACATCATGCCTACTTTATGAATGTGATGGCAGTCTCTCATTACAAAGACTGGTGGAGTAGTTGTATTGACACAAACACTGAGGTAGGGCATAAAAAAATTATATGATATTAGCAAGAGTCAACTTTATGTATGTTTATGTTTATTGCAAAGGAAATGTTAAGGTAACTTCTTCTGACTTGAGTAGGATTGATGTATTAGCTAAATGTGAGCAAGTTTGGCCTAGGGTCATGGAGCATAGCCAACCGAGTGCTGCTCTGGATGTTTTTGTGGAGGTCTGATTTTTCTTTCTTACTTTTTTGTAATGTGAGAAGTCTTTGAAAGGTCTTCAGGCACTTTTTGGAGGAAATCCGGAAGTGAGGAAGCACATTTCTGTCCCCGCTGTGAGAGAAAATACATTCAGATCATAATCACTATTATCAGTGATTTGGCTAAGTCCTGATTATTGGCCGACAAGTGTCAACTTACCATTGACACCTCATCTTTGAATGCACTTGAAGGAAAAGATTTTTGTTGTATTCTTCTTTCTGACAGGTGTCCTTGTGGACTTAGGCCTAGAAGACAATGGAACGGCGTATCAGAGAGCTGAGAAATACGTGGTTCGGCTTGACAGTGAAATTCAAACAAAATTCGAAGTTTTCATGAAACGAGTGAAGCAGAATCCCTACACACTGTTTGTGCTGGTTCATGACAATGCTCACGTGGATTTAACAAGGTAGTTGATCAATCTACCAAAGGAAAACCATCCTTTCATGGTATCTTTCAGTTAGGTTTTTCAAAGGACTTTACTGCCTGAGACACCCAGTGCTTTTTCTAAGCCTAAGTCATTTTGTGCCTCAGAATCAGATATCGTGCTTTTTGCTTGCCCATGGTATTTGTTAACTAATTCTGATTCAGTTGAAGATAGGTAAGACTAGTTTCAGATTACTGGATCCCTAACAAGTCTGTTTGTAGGGGTATGTGTTATGGTACTGAAGTCCAGGAAGAAGCCCAGGAATTTCGCAACCATCTTTGTTCTTCTTGCCTTTTTTTCCTATTTCCCTCCTTTTTCTCTACTCAAACCTGAATCTCTCCCATGTTCACAAGTCAGTCATGTTTTAATTTGTGTTTTTATCCTTGATGATAGTGTTCTTTGTAATATGAGAATGCTTACAAACATTTAACTCTTTGCATCATCTGAAAAATGCCCTATCTACTACAAGAAAAGGATTTAAACAACAGTTGTATTGAATTTGGCCAGTATTAGGTCTAAACACAGCAACACATATGTGCAGAAACTCCGAATCACAACTTCACTATGGAAGAAGAAAGAAATAAGTAAAGCTAATTACTCTGCTCTTGTTCTATGAGTAAAGTGAGGAGAATAATCTTAATGTGATTTAAAAGTCATATGTAGGGTTGTGGGATTCATTTGAACATCAGAAATAGAATAAAATAATTCCCTTGAAGGACAGCTGAAAATAGATAAAAGCAACATTCTTCCTGCGTTAGCCTACTCATCACATTTTTATTATTGTCTTTGCTGTACTCTGGAATTCCTGAATATATCCTGGAGGTGAAAATAATTCTGGGAGCTGGAAATCAGGACATTAGGAAACTTTCAGGTTCCCCAGTCTTTTCAAGATTTGTTGTTTCAGGCTGGATTTCATAAAAATGTTACTATATCCTATCCCCACAGTTCATGGAACAGTGCTTCTCAGTGAGACGTGTTTCAGCAGCTTTGGCTCATTTTTGGGTCTTTCTATCTGATACTCATTAAAATTGGCACACTAATTCATCTTCTTACTGTCAGCAGATTTTGTCCTTTGTTTATATTTTCCCTGTTGCCTGAGTCTACCCAGAGAGAACACCCAAATGGTTTTAAAGTCCTTCACCCTTCCAAAGAGATTTTTGGGCGTGATCCTCAGTGTCATGGTTATTTGGAGATTTTTCTGCAGGAAGAAAGTAATCCATTGAATCTCAGGATGTCAGTAAGGCAATTCTTTGCTTTCTTATTTCTGCAGTGCCATTTCAAGTTCCCTGTCACATGGTGAGCCTAGTCATGGTCTGGCTGATAGAGTTATTAATTGCAGGGAGGTTCTTGAAGCATTCAACCTCCTTGTTCTTCAGGTCAGCTCTTTTCCTTATGCCTTGCAAACGCAGCAGTCCAGAATCAGCTCTAGCAATGAGGTACATTGGATACAATTTGACAGTGTGGTAAGTGTTTAATTGCTGATTTTAACTCTGAATTTTAATGTGGACTTCACACGTAACAGAATCGAGCTGATGCGTGTGTTCAGATGGAGCTCTTTCTCTTCTGGAGTTTGTTCTCTCAGGCTCCAGATACACGGCCCTGGGATGCTGATTGGCATTTAGGCCCAAGAACTACACATTTTTCTTTATCCAGTCATGTAATTTGAGAAATTACTCTTTATCCTCTGGTCAGACAAAGCAAACAGAATAGTAGAAATGATGGAGTGAATGTGTGTTCAAAGTTTGCTTTTTGGTTGATGGTTAATATAAGCCATTGTGGTAATCTTCTGCAAAATGGTCTAGACATTTTTTTGTTTCCCAGAAGTAAAAAATCAAGACCTTTCAGTCTTCTGATTAAAAAAATAACCCACAAAAAAGGAGAGAATGTGTGTAGTTTATTGCTTTCCTAGTGATTACTGATGATGTAAATGCACCAGAGACCATGCTGTGCTACCGGCAAAGGCCTCATGAAATTTGAGGCAGCAAGTGTTCTGCCTTTCTGATTGCTGTCTGCAGATTTACAATGTAGCAAACAAATGATGAGTTTCTGATTGCCATTAGAGATGGATAGAATCTGGCAATCAAGAAAAAGTTTGGAAATTAATAATCCTTCTGTTCTCAGGTTCTGCTTTAAATAGAAATGAGGTAACAGTTGGCAATAGATACAAAGCCAGAGATAAGGAGTCATAAAATAATGAGCAGGATTTTAGAAACCCAGTGCAATTACAGGTAGGAGATATATTTAAGAATTTGCAAGGATCTCCACCTGTCTGTCTTGGCTGTAGGCAAATAATAAATCCAGTGAAAAACAATTAAAACAATTTACATTTTTTTGTATTCTTTGAAACAATCAAATGGCATCACTGAAGGAGAATGGATGAAAGGAAAGGATACTTTGGTTCGCAAAATGCTGTCCAATAATTACTTTGAATTGCAAAATAAATTAAAAGTGGTTCCAATTTTCCTTATGTTTTTGCCATCTCTGCATGGAACAGGATGATGCAGCAAATGAAGACAAGTTGTACTTCGGTTTGAATGAATACAGCAAATCCCTCCAATGGGGAGTCACAAGTCCCCTTTTGAGATGTGATGAAACCTTTGAAAAAATGGTCAACACGCTTTTAGAAAGGTAAATAATTAACATGGGAGCTTGGAATTCTGCTTAATTGGGATCTTAAGGATACAGATGTATTTATTGGCCCCATTACAGGGATGGATGAAGACATGATTACCTTTGATGCTGATTTTGGAATCTGAATCTGTACAGTTTTTGTTGTTGTGGCAAACAGCGCTATTGAAGAAGGATAGCCATCATTTGTATAAGGAAGAGAATAGGCCCATTCAGCAACAGTCCAGGCTCAGCTGTGCTGCTCTCTTGGCTCAGCAATCACTAAGCTGAGAAGGTACCAAAGGTTTCATACCTCACCCCTCCTGTTGCCTTTCTTGTTGAGACTGCCAACAGACCTGTCAGTGGTGGCCCAAATAAGTGACATTGGTTCAAACACATCATTTTTGTTATTTCATTAGTTGGCTATGGTTTTGGTTCCTGAAGCTCAGAGCCTGTTGTTATCCTGTAGCTGCCTGAACAAGCTACTGTCACAGCAGCTATCCAAGATGTAATTAAATGTGGACATTACAGGAATGAAGACAATACTGTTGTTTCCATCAATGTGGCGTTAAGTCTATCCTGCATAGCAGCAGGACAAGATTCCTTGTAGCAGTTCAAGCTGTAGTTCTCATTGTATTTCATATCTACTAGAACAGGGATTGTTCTGTCTTCAGTACTATTTGTCCTGTTTTATTTAAGTTAATATAGCAATTAAGTGTTAGGAAGAAAGGTTCCATTTGTTTTAGTAACAAAAGTGCAAGGGGATACTTTTCTGGGAGGAAGAATAGTAAGTGTTTTAAAAATTTACTGACTTAATGACTGGCTTATGGTATAAAGAGCGAGCTACTGCACCTAGTGCTTAAAGACAGACACAAAACTTTACTCAGATGGATCCCATATTGTCTGTTAAATTACTCAAGAAGGAAACCAGAGAAATTTGGAACTTTAGTTGTCTTAGTCGGACTTTAGTTGGACTTCTGTGATGCAGACTAGCAATGAAGATGTAATAGCATAGGGTTTTGTCTGTATTATGGTGGTGAGTGAGCTCATGGGGAATGTCTAGAAATAGAGTGCTTTTTTGCTTGAATAGCTTTTAATTTCTTTTTCTCAGCGATTTAGTTTTTAAGTTCCTATGTCTGCATATAGCTGTAATGAGAGAGAAAAGTAATATTTGCTATGTAAGTTAAAAGGCAAAATGAATGTTCAGATTTAGCTCAGAGCCAGCAGTCCCTATTGGTAAGTGTAACTTTCTGGTGAGAAGCTGAGAGGTGTGAAATTATGAAGTGTTACTCCCACAAACTACTTGAAGCAGTGATGGTCCTTGAAGTTCTTATAAGAAAAACTTGTGGTCAGCAAAGCAATTATTAGCCTGTGCTGTTGTAGTGAAGTGGAAGTGAGATGCTCCATCCCTGGCAGTGCTGAAGACCAGGTTGGACAGGGCCTTGAGCAACCTGGTCTAGCAGGAGGTGGCCTAGATGGGGGTAAAAGAAGTTTATTATTCCGGTCACTCGAGCACAGGCCTTGGTTTTTTACCTTCTGTATGTGGACCATGTTATATTCATTTACTCAAAACACAGATTTTGTGCAAAATTATTGTCCATGAAGATTGAAGGCTTCATTCTTTGAGCAGTTCTGGAAGAAAGCAGGCACTTCTTTACCACACAGTCCCGGTTTTTGGCTGATTTTCAGACATTACTATGATTTTGCATGTGCTAATACGGAACTGTTATCTCCTCAAAGGTATCCCCGCCTGCACAGCATGGTCATCCGCTGCTACCTTCTCATTCAGCAGTATTCCCAAGCTCTGATGGCTCTCACAGCCATGGCCTCACTACGAGATCACAGCACACCCGAAACACTCAGCATAATGGATGACCTTATCACTTCTCCAGGAAAGGATAAGAATGGCTGTGGCCACATGCTTGTCATTAGGGTGCCGTCTGTGCAGCTCGCCATGCTGGCCAAGGAGAGGTTACAAGAAGTAAGAGACAAGTTAGGTCTGCAGTATCGTTTTGAGATCCTCCTTGGAAATCCTGCCTCAGAACTGACTGTCGCAAAACACTTCGTGACACGGTTGAAGGTTAGCAGAAACTGTATAGTTGTTTGTCTATCTGCTGTAGTCACCTGACTGTTGTATATGTTTTGTGTTTATTCCCACATGTTTAGTTTAATCATTCTCTAGGAAAAGGGTGCATGTTCTATATCTGTCTCCACAGAAGGGTATTGTACTTTTGATAAGCATAAATAATTTAGAAACTTTGAAAAACCCTGAATTGTTACTGGTGTATGAAGTCAAACACCGGATGTTGTCTCACGTGTTAAATTATCAGCATGAGTAAGATAGGGTTCATCTCTGAAAGCAGATTTCAGATTTCCTTAGGCAAACTGATTCTTTTCACCCACTTATCTGTCTGTCTAGCGTATCTGTTGTCTGCTCTGTCCATCCATCTTCTGCTCTTCTGATAACTGGTAAAGCATGCTGTTTGACATAGACTTCTTTTCTCAAACCACTGCATGCTGAAAAGCCTCTTCTGCCCAGCAAATATGCACCAGGCTAAAGCTTTGCATGGGTTTATAATAGCATGGTTCAACTAGTCAAACCCACTTCCTGAATTAACCTCTCTACGTTAAACCAAAGGAAATGGATTGCCTACCTTAGGTACAAGCCTGAAAGTAATACTGATCCTTGCTTTAAGTCTTGCACAGAGATTAATTTTCTGTTTCTGCTATGAGTTATGCAGTGTATTCAAATCCATGCAGAAAAGGACTTAATTTTGTGAGCCTTTCTTAAACCGCTTGCCTACAACCAAAAGCAGATAAAATGTCCTTTAAAGAAGCTACCACCTCTGCTTCTCAAACCCTGTCTGCAACAGGAGGGGAAAGAGAGGAAAGTAGTAGTCATGAAAGAGAAAATGACATGTGAGTAGCAGCTCTGTGCTGCTGGGTTTTTGTTTGTTTGCTAGGTATTAATTCTAACCTTAAATCATTCTGGACTTTGAGTCCCATGAGGACATCTCTATAGGCCTTTGTGTAAAGGTTTACAACCCTTACACATTGCTGGAGCAGCCTGTGAGGTCTTTGGAGCAGATCAGGATAGAATGTGAAGCTGTTCTAGGTGAATATCTATGTAGTCATTGATCTGGAATAGAGGAATTTGATCAGGCAGAGAATGAAAATCTTCTAAATCTTATTCCTCTCTCTCAGAACACAAGATGCTTCTTTGGAGTAAACAAAGCTGTAGGATTCTAGAGTTGTTTCTTTATTTGCAGGTGACTAGAAAAAAACCCACTCAATCCTGAAACATGTGTATAAAGAGAGTGAGGAGAAGAATTCAGTTGCCCAAAGATAAGCCTGTAGTTTCTTTTTAGGTGAGCTACCCAGTGGCATTTCAGAATGATGAGGGTCACCTGTGAGTCTTGTGCTGGGCTGCCATATCTGCTAGTCTGGTGCCTGGGATAACACAGGGTATGTGAAATGGTGTGAGCATATTTGTGCAACTGATTCCCAATATAAAATTCATCAGACATGCTCCCATTGAGTCTGGTTTATTGCAGAGAGTTTTGTTTTAGTCTTTCTGTGCTGCTTGATTTTTCTCTTGATGGACTGAATCTGCAGGAGTAGAGCAAGGGGGGAACTGATTGCTGCCTGCTTCTACTGTGAGCACCCAGGCCATATTTTTGGCCAAGGGATACAATATCGGGCTAGTAAGTGCTTTTTGGTGAGGCTGAGGTTCAAAATGCTGGTTCCATCAATAACAGGTTGCAGTGCAGATGAGACTTCATCATGACCTGTTTCAGGGTCTGAGAGGGAAAAGTTACAGCTGTTAGTGGCCCCAGTTGGAAAGTTTGACTTAACTTAGCTTCTCCCTAAGAGGGCTTCAGCAGCGTGTGTGGTGCTACAGAAGGGCAGGGAAGTTGGGCAGTTGTCTCTACAGTGCTGGGAGCTGGACTGTTCTCTTCTCTGTTAGGCAAGCCCTCTAGCCAGCCAGACAGGTCATTCCTCTCCATTCAGGAGGCAGTCTTCGAGGGAGGTGATACGCCCAGAGGTACAGAATGAAACAAGAGATAGAAAACAATTTAAATAACTGTTTTGTTGATCAGGCATGCTGTCATGTCATACCCTTTAAGCATAACAGGAATCAAACTATTTGGGAGGCATTCAGAAGAGAGGAGCCCAGAGGGCTGCAGCTCTCTGTCCCTCACAAGTAAGGTGATCAAGAAATGCACCTTCTGCATGCAAGTTCACAGCTCAAAGCCTCAGGCACTCAGGCTTCTTAAAGGTCCTTAGGCTAGCAGAAAGAAAATCAGCTTTGTATCTGTCTTCCCCTATTTAATTGTCTATCCATGCACTTTTGCAGAAACTCCCATTGTTGGGGAGGCAGGGTAACATACAGCTAGACTAACCTTGCCGAGCCAGAAAATCTCCCTCTGCTGCCGAGGCTGCTTTACTGAGTCAGTAGGTGTTGTTAGAGAGCTGGAATAATAATTTCTTTTTGTGAACATGTTATACAGAGGATGCTGAAATCAGCAGGGGAAAGAAATCAGGACTGGGGAAAGAGAATAGAACCATAGCAGAAAAGGGGAGTATTACTCTATGTTTATAATAAAATTCACAAGTTATTTTCAGTGGAATTTTTCAGAAGGTCAGATGCCACACTGAGCCACTGACCTCCTAGTGAATCCTCCTTTTCAATCCCCTTCATCTGCCTGAGATTACTCATAAAACATGGCCTTTCTGGAGAAGAGAAAAGATAGATGTATCTGGAGATAGAAAAGGTCAAGGAAACAGGTTGAGGCTAGAAGAACCAAGAGGGAGTTCAAAGTAGGGTTCTTCATGCAGGGTGTGTTTTCCACCAAGCCTGCGTAAATCTTGTTGGGCTGTCAAGATAGCTGTGTCTTGTTGTCTTCCACATCTGTGCTAACAGTGTTTTATAGATATTATTTTTAATGGGCAGTTTGAGTAGTTGGGGTTGTGTCATGACTCAGCAAAGTGGATTCTGTGCCTGAGCTACACAAGAGTCTTCTCCATAACTGATTTTGTCCGTTATTAATAAGAAAAAAGGATAAACTTTTTTTCCAGGAGGGTGATATCCTGTAGCTCAAATATTTGGTGTTTCTGTAATGATCAGAGCCTAATTTCCTTGTCTAGAGAGATCTTAATGTCTGATCATCAGCATGGAAACATGGTCTCTGGGTTATACAGAATGAGCTTCTCTGCTGATCATCTGTCTTGACTGGTCAGCGATCTAAGAAGCTGCATTTTTCCTGGCAGTGCCCATAATGTATTTACAGGGATGGCTGGATAGAAACCTGCATTTTTGCATTTCAGCTTTGTTTACGATTTTGGTATTGGCAGAGGTAGAATGGCTCATTTCCTTTCTAAGTGAGAGTCTTCTGAATCTTTCAGTTTTACTTCCTTTTAACAGTTGCTGTAGGGTGCTGTCTTAATCAAAAACTGGCTTTATCATCTGAAAGTCAGGCACTGTGCAACACAGCAAGGAAGATGTTATTGCTCAAGGCAGAGCAGTGTTTTCAGGAGGCTGCATCCAACACAGAGAACACACATGGGCTCATCCAGGGTCAGAAAGAACTGAACTAAGGGGTCTGAAGGTTGGACATGGGACTGTTGCTACCAGCATTTCCAATGCTAAGGGAAAATGGTGTAGTTTTGTGGTCTTGGGCCTTGACAGACTGTAGGTAAGGAGTCCTTTCTTGTGGGATTACCTCCAGTGAAAGGGGAAATGTCGGTTTTTTTCATATAATCTTCCATTACACAGAATAATTTAGCAAGGTTCATTGAATCATTTTCATGTTTCACTTGAAGGTCTTACTGTACCCTTGTATGAATTTCAAGGAACTTTCATCTGTGCCAGATTGAAACTGAAGGCATCAACTGCACTCTTCTCTGAAGACTGCACTAATACCACACCTGATGTATGTTTCCAGCACTGAATAACATATCCTGTACATCCTTTTGCTTTGCATTTAATGCTTGGCTAATGGTTGGCTACCAGCAAAAATGCATGCCTGTACCTAAGGTCTCCTTCCTGTTGGCTGTCGAATAAGCAAGCGCTGTATACAAAGAAAAAGTACGAACTCAAAAACCACCACAGGGCAGCATGTGAAGGTCATTTAGATGTGACTGGCATTTTCTCTATTCACAGGCCTGGAGGGGCAATGAGCAGGAAGATTGGATTCCTCGCACCTATCAGGATTTGGAAGGTCTACCTTGCATTGTTATTCTAACTGGCAAAGACCCTCTGGGAGAAACTTTCCCCAGGTGCTGGTGTTATTCTTGTCCTCTTAACATGTTTGGATAGGCCGTGGGGTGGAGAAGTGCTTTGATAACATCTGGCTATTTTTTTCACTTAAAAAAGAGCATGTTTTAGAAGACTTCATCGGGGAGCAGTTTAAAATTTTGGGAAGCGCAATTTGTGCAAAGTAGAGCTGCTTTGTGAAAACTGCAGTACTCTTGGGTCAGTTGAATGTCTGTGCAAAGTACTGGGGAGCATAACTTCTGTGCTGAATATTTTAAAACAATTTTGTATTTCTTGGCTAATGAACTTGTTCAGGAATATTAAATAAGCAACTGAAGATAGGGAGTATTCTTCAAAGTCAGAGACAACAACACTTTCTTTTTTCTTGGGTTGGGTTTTCTAGGTCGTTGAAATACTGTGACCTTCGACTAATTGACTCAAGCTACTTAACCCGGACTGCGTTAGAGCAAGAAGTAGGCTTGGCATGCTGCTACGTCTCGAAGGAGGCAATTCGAGGACCTATTGTAGCTCTTGACCTTAGTGAGAAGGAGCATGAGAAGACTAATGGTAGCGAGAATGAGTCTGATGAGCTATTGATAGACTTGGACCGACCCCAGAGTAATAGCAGTGCCGTCACTGGAACGTCAGGTCAGTTATTCTGCTGTTGGTCTGAAAAATAAGTCTTCGTTCCTGCGTCACTGGAAGTTGAATGCAAACATTGAGATGTAGGTTGCTTAGCTGCGTCATGCTGCAGGCTACACAATGAAATGTTAGCAGCAGATTCTTCCCACAGTGAGCAGTTTTCCTGTCTACAGCTAAAAGAGGATGCAGTGGGAGGATGGTATGCCATAGCTAAGGGTCACTTGTGATTTTGGGATTTAAACTTACGTTTCACATTTGTTGCTAGCTCTGTCCAGTGGATCCAGAAAAGATCTTAAAAAATCAGAGTAGAAATGGAGGTTATAAAATTTTAAGAACAGAAAAATGCTCTGGAACTGCATGGATAGCTATGGGTGAGGACTGATATATGCTGCCTTGTCAAGACCAACCGAGTGGCTGGGTCTTGCCCTACCTCTTGAGGCATCAGTGGAGCCTCATCCGCCAACCAGACTTCCCTTCTTTGCGTTCTTCAGGCGCCTCTGGGTCCTTCCATTTGTTTTCCATTTGTTTTCCTATGAGTTTGAGGTATTGAGACAGCTGAACTGTATCTTTGCCATGCACCAGATCTTCCCATATGCTAAATAAACCTGACTGGTATGGAGGAGGGAGGATAGCCAAGTTCACATTGAAGTTGCAGTGAAGTGAATACTGTTTTTCCATAGGAAGGAAGGTCAAGTTGATCTATGTATACATTGCTATGCTACACTTGAATTTTAGGAAGCTGAACCATGAAATTCCAAATCCAAAGGCTTTTGCCTCTCCAGCAAGAGGGACAGATGGATGTCAATGATTTCTTTACACTGCCCTAAGCCACAGCAGCACTCACTGAACAGAAGTATTTGTATGCTGGTATTGTCCCATAGATCAGATGAGTTCTTGATTTTCTTATGCCAGCCAGTATCTGTTCATTGCCTGCTCTCTGTTTCCTCAGGTTCCCTGGCTGACAACGGCGTGAGCTCCTCGAGTGCTGCAGACAAGTCCCAGAAGCAAGCACCATCACTTAACTTTCAGACTGTGGCACACAGCTCAGTAGATGAGGGAACTTTCACAGCTGGAGAGACCCTGAAACAAGAATGTGACTCCCTGGGTAACCAGATGGCGAGCAGCACCACTTCGAAACTGTCATCACTGTCTTTGGTCTCCCAGACATTCCGGTGGCCTGCCTACTCAGCCAAAGATAGCAAGGCCCTCCGTGCCGCACTGCCACGTATCGTCATCTTGTCAAAAGCTGCCTACTGTCTCCTGAGCTCACAGAAAAGCGGGAATTTGCCTTCTTCCTCATCCCTCCTGCCTCATGCTGATGTGTCTTGGGTAGGCTCTCTGAGGCCTCTGCTTCACAAGGACATGAGCAGCGAGGAACAGTCCCTCTACAACAGGCAGTGGACGACAGCCCGGCAGCACCATGCGGACTTCAGCAATCAGGGTGAGGCATCTGGCTCAAGGAGTTTTCACCCCAGGCGGCTGCTTTTGACAGGACCACCACAAGTAAGAGAACAGTTCCTTTCTCTTGCCTTATTAGCAGGACTGAAGGACCAATCATGAGGACTGCAGATTGTACTGGAAAGGCACCCTGCAAGGTTGCATGCAGTAATGTGTTTTGAGGTCAAAAATGAGTTAAATTTTAAGGTTAAGACCATGCTGGAAATGGTAGGGAGAGAAAGAGTGATGCTTTATGTCGTATTTTAGCCTAAATGAAATACATGTGGATGTCACTGGGCATAAAATTGTCATGAGCAATCAGCAGGGCAGCAGTTATCACTGCCCATCTCCCTAAGTACAAAAGTGATACCAGCTGTGGGTCAGGTTGTGCTCGCAAATCAACTTTGTAATAGTCTTCGGCATAATGGGGAATATTATGTCTTGTTATGTTTTCAGGCAGAGGTAGAATGGGGTGAGCCCAAAGGCATTAATCTGAAATGTATCCTTCCTTCATGTTAGTCTGAGTTGGGATTTAGACTTCTTTCCATCTCTGGCTCAGGTAGGAAAGACTGGCTCATACTTGCAGTTCCTAAGGATTCTCTTCCGCATGCTGATCCGGTTGCTGGAAGTAGATGTGTATGATGAAGAAGAAATTAATGCTAGTAAGTATTTAGTAATTGTTCTTAGTATGCGTTATAGAGAGCCTCTGTTACGTATTACTCAGCAGTGACAAATTTTGAGGCTCCCAGAAAAACTATGAATTGCACCTACCACTTGTCCTGTCCATTAGTGTGTAGCCAGACTTTCAGTAGGTGTTTGCATATATTTCAATATGTATTAATAAAAATGTTAACCCTATATTTGGCTTAGGCAAAAACTGTTAAATGTATTTTGGATTGATATAATTGAGTAGCACTAAAATGAAAGTGAACACAGAACTGTAAATGGGCAACAACTGCTCACATTATTTCTCCTTGCTAGTTTTTAAGCACCAGTTGCTTTTAAGCAGAGAGGATATTTAAGAACTGTCTGTTTCTGGCTGAAACATTAGTACTACTAATGCTTATTTATAAATTAAATACAAGTTTTCAGTAAGACTGTTCTCTGCAGTTAACAGGTCTTATGCTGAGGAAAAAGGGGAGGGGGAACCTCTTTGGATTTGTACTCATTTGTTGGCTCTCATGGATCCAGTAACTGCTGTGGCAGGGCTTTGCCTTTAGAAGCACAAATCCTTTTAGAAGTTAGTCGTCTTTAGGGTGCTGTTTACCCAACTCTGTGCTTTTGTAGTGAAGATAGCTCCGTGGTGCATAAATCTTATGATCATCAGACTAGCATCCTGAAAATGCCATTCGTGTCAAACCTTTGACAAGACTAACTTGTATTTCTGCTCAGAAAATCCTATTAAATTAAGAACAAATATATTTTTCTTTGATTTGGAGCTTTGGGGGCTGCTATTCCCTCATTATTTGAACTAAAGTACCCCAGAAACTTGGGATGCAATATGAAAATGTAAGAGAAGTTCTGCATCATGCTGTCTGGCTTGTTGCAATCACAGCAATGTGTCACACCCCAGCCAGGAATTCGTGGAACTACTCAGAAGAGTAGTTTGGGTTTGTTTGGGTTTTGGGTTGTGGCTTTTTTTAACTCCCACTACTCCTATTGGAATGCTTTTTCAGAGCCCTTGCATTCTGGTGATTGAAAACACTACTTTATTCTCCAAAAATGGTCCTGTGCCAGTTACAAACGTTCTCTTTGGGACCAAAGAAAATAATAATGTAAATTAAAATGCTTTTAATCTTCTTTGATGTTTGCTTCTATGGTGTAGTTCGATAGCAGTTTTACCTTCTGTCAGCCTTCGTCTTGGTAGCCTGGATCTTCTTACAGGATCCTCACAAATGACAGGTTCTCCATTTTCCTTTGTGGCTCCTTGCCTGCACATCTATTTTCAATTTATCCCTCTGGTACATGGGTGACCAGAACTGAGTGTGGGATTCTGTGGGATGCTTAGCTAGCCCAGTGTACTCATGGGTTGGGTCCTGTATTCCTTTGCCTCCACTGATAGTCCCATGACTGATGAAACCGATGATTGCAGTTGTCTCTTCCATTTTCCCATTTCCCCGGCGCTGTTACATAGCTTGTACTTGTGTGTTCTTCTGCAACTTGGTCATTTTCAATAGAGGTGCTCACACCCTGCTGCAGAAATGCTTAGTTATTAGTCTTTGATTGTACATATTACTCATATTTTTAATGTTAAATATCACCCAGTTTCTGTTGTTACAGTTTTTGAGAGCATTGAATTCTTTGTGGATGATCTTTGCCTCCTTCTCCATATGGACAGTGACTCATAGAATGTGCCACCAGCAAACTTAAGCCAATGGGGTTTTTTGAGTTGGTTACTTTACAGGAAATGTTAAACAGGGTGTCCCTCCACTGATCCTTTACAGTCACTGGTAATCTCCATCTGCCTTAATGCTTACAGTGTTGCATGCTGCCATCTTCTGTTTAATCAACTTTTTCAATTTATGGACCATTCACTGTCTCCAGCTGTATTAACAGTTTGTCATGTAGTATTGTACTAAATACTTAAGTCCAGACGGATGTGTTGTTTTTTCTGTGTTCAGAGAAATAGATACATCATAGCTGTACAATGGAACTTACACAGGGTTTCTTTGGTTAAGCCGTGTTTTGCATTTTTCATTTACTTCAATACCTTTCATTATTTCCTTCACCCTCCCCAGGTTTTGAATATTACCATGGTCAAAGTAATGGACCCAGAGCTCTGTAGATTCTTGTGTCTCTTTTTAAATGGTGATAATATATACTTAATGCTTGCATTGCAATCAGTCTCCTGCCAGATGTCACAAACCTGTTCTTTCAGAAAACTGGCATGGAAATTATTCTTTCTCTCTGTTTCAAGTGTGTATCAAGATTTTAGTTTTGTTTCTATCTTGGCCTATAGTAAACCTTTTATTCCCTTGAAAATATAATCATCGAAGTAAAAAGAAAATTAAAAAAATTGTTTTAATTTATTTAGTTGCGGTGATATAGCAAATAAAATTATTGTTTTCACACACTTTTCTGAGGTCTGCACCAACTTGGCATTTGATAGAGCTTTTTTTGTCACACGTTTGCTGTTGTTTAAGACAAAACTTCATTCACTAATGAGCTTTTTCCATTCCTCATGGACTCTGTTGATTCTTAGTGTCTTTCTGGTGTAATCCCTCTGAAGCCTCTTCCTCCTCGTGTTTTTATTTTGCTTGGTATGCTGGTTACTGGTTGTTTGGCAACTGCAATTCCAAGAAGTCCAGGTCTCATTCACGGGCAAGTCCCTGGTGTTCTCAGGCCAGCTGACTTAGAGTGAGCTTTCTCAGGATTTTGAGGAACTAAAACACTTCACCCGTCCTGCACCATGTGAGTGAAGCACAGTGCCAGTGGGGTTAATGGCCTCTGAACCACTGCTGGCTCACCTCCTATCATGTCAGTCAGGGCAGGGTGAGCCCATGCTTGTCTGTAGACCCAACTTTTGTTTCATCTGAGCTTGCTTTTCTAAAATCAGAGACCTCAGTTACACAGCGACTTTTATGTGTTCTTCCATCTTATTTTAAACTGAATTGACTCATGTTCAACTGCAGTCCAAAGCTGTTTTCCTTGGTCAGTACTTTCTAATATTCTCTTTACTTAAACTTGATTTTCTACTTCAGAGTTCTCTCTGTTAGATCAAATCAGTTCCGCTTGGTCCTTGCCGGCCACATCCCATTCTGTAACAGAAGAGTGTCTCTTGCTGTCTTTATCATGTAACGCCAGGTAGTAGTTCATAAATGCATACAGCTTCTTTGTCTTTGCTTCCTTCCTTCTGCCTTTAGATACTTTGCTTCTCATTTACCCAGTGCTCCTCATTCCATCACAGAGAAGATGGAGACTACAGCTGTATCATCTGCACAGATAGGGCCATGGATTTGAGCATTTTATGCTTAAACCAGAGGGATTTATACCTCAGCAGCTCGATAAGGAGCAGTGCAGGAAGAAGATACCTATGAGGCTTCTTTGCCTGCATGCAGATTCTAAGGAATTGCCATTTCTTTGAAATGGCTTTGTGTGGATTATGGTTTCAATTTTCGGTAATGTATATGATGTTCAAAGATGATGTCTCTGTGTGCAGTTGTGTGAGTTCCTGTGCAATTGTAAGCCAGCAAACATCATGTAAATGCCATTCAATTGGTATCTGGTACTGCTTACCTCAAGTGTGTTGTTGCAGATCACACAGAAAACAGTGAAATTACACAGTCTAGCAATGACCACTGGCCGGACATTGAGATCTTCAGCAAAATGTCTTTTGACCTGAGTGTACATGACCCCAAGTACAGAACTATAAGTCCCGTATACACGGAACAACTCTCAAGAGTGAAACAAGGTGGGTAAAATGTAGAGGTTTTTAGGGATACTTTCCTACAAAGAATCAGTTCTTATTGGTTCAGTTGAACCCATGAGTTCGCAAGAGCCTTTAATCTCCAAAATGATATGGAACAAAACGATTTGTGTGTTCTTTAGTTGTTATTGCTTTTTAACACTCCTAAAATTTCTGTTACTTCTTTCCTTTGTGCACAGAAACAAGCAAAGAAGCCAAATCGGAGGAACTGAAGAAAAGGGAGACTGTGTCCATGATGCTGACTAAATACGCAGCTTACAATACGTTCCACCACTGTGAGCAGTGCCATCAGTATATGGACATTAATCCTGCTGTACAGGTTGGTGTCAAGGTCCAAGGGTAAACTGCATCGTGCAATTTTCTGTGGTCTCTCCAAGTGTATGGCTCTGGTGTCAGGACTCATGCTTTCACCTTCCCTGAGATGGAATTGTTTAATTCTTCCATTCTCAGGGGAGATACTGAGCTACAGACCCTGGAGCATCAACTGTGTCTGCTGCATTCCGCATGGGCAGTTCTCCTCTCCTGCTGCCTCTGACAAAGGGTGAATATTGTGACTAGTTGTCTCAAGCCTAAGCATTATTCAGCCTGCCCAGAGGGTTCGCAGTATCTCATGGGAGCTTGTCTTGCTCAGGTGTCACCTGTGATGGGAGACTGGAAGGTCTGCTTCTTCCTCCCTTTGCATGTAACTGTGCATGCTTCTCATCAGTAGCTTGAGTCACTGGACAAAACTGATAATTTTTAAATGTTGAGTTAAAAATCTTTTGATCTCTAAACCAAAGTTATGCTCACAGGAGACTGACAGGTAAGATTTATCCTGGTTAATAGCTCAGACATCGTTTCTTAACCACCAACAGCTTACATGGAACTTTCTTATCTCAAGTCATTCTTTCCTTGCTTGCTGATCTTTTCCAACAGCTTGCTATTGAGCTATCACAGTGTATACACACTGACCTGGCAATGTACAATGTCAGTTACCTCTGAGCTGCAGCAGCAGGTCTAATTGAAACCTCATGCTTCATTAAGTATGCTGACACAAGCAAATCCTCCCAAAAGACATCTGTTGTTCATTCATCTTTATGCATGTGGTCAAATATAATAAGCAGTAATAAATATAAACATCTACTTATATGTGTGTGAGTTTTGTACATAGAATTGCAATTGAACTCAGAGAAATTACACATCCGAAGGGGAGTCATTGGATAGCCAGCATTATGAAGGGAGATTTTTAAATGCTTTAAGAGAACCTAAATAAAGCTGCTGTCATTTTTCACCTTTACTTAGGCTAATTATTTCAATTCTTTAGTAAAGATTATAGAAAGCTGATTGCGAAGAGTGAATGATCTAACCCTGTAGTAAGACAAATGCTTCTGTAGGATGAAATCTTATATGTAGGCACTTTGTATACACTTACACAGTTCAGTGAAGAGCTGTGCAAGCTTGAGCTCACCCAAATTCTTCATAGCCTTGCTAATAGTGTGGTCTCCTTTGGTCACCTAGCTCCTTAGAAGAGTATTGCCACAGGAAAAACAGTGTACTAATGCAGCCATGCTGCTGCTGGAGTATCTGAATGGCAGTGCTTTCTGGTATGGAGCAGCACCCACATGGTACAGTGCTTTTTGAAACTTTTGGGAAAATTTATTTGGACAGTTTGTTCATAGAATCATATAAATCACAGAATGGTTTGGGTTGGAAGGGACCTTTAAAGATCATCCAGTTCCAGCCCCCCTGCCAAGGACAGGGACACCTTCCACTAGAAACCAGGTTGCTCCAAGCCCAATCCAGCCTGGCCTTGAACACTGCCAATGATGGGGCATCCACAGCTTCTCTGGGCAACCTGTTTGTTGTGTTTTAAGCCCAGTCAGCCACGCAGCCACTCTCTCACTCCCCCTCCTTTCCTCCCTCTGCTGCCAGAGGGATGGGGAGGAGAATTGAAAGAATGTAACTCCCATGGGTTGATATAAGAACAGCCCAGTAACTGAGGTATAACACAAACCACTGCTGCTACCACCAATAATCATAATGCCAAGAGAAGTACAAGGAAAGAGAATACAACCGCTCACCACCCGCTGACTGATACCCAGCCCAACCCCAGCAGTGATCTAACCCTTCTGGGTAACTGCCCCCAGTTTATATAGTGGCCATGATGTGCTGTGGTATGGAATACCTCTTTGGTCAGTTTGGGTCAGG
>JANRGW010030690.1:49442-73081 GCA_024733675.1 Psilopsiagon aymara | reverse complement strand
GAAAACTCAGCAGTGACTCCTTCCAGCACCTCCCCAATGTCACTGTGGCTTTCAGGCTCTGAAAAAACTTTTTTTTTTTGTATTTGGCTTCAGCGAGGAGCGTTTGAAAAGCAGATTGTCTTTTGTTTTTGTTTTTTTTTTTTGTTTTTAATAGCTCAGAGGCAGAAACAATTAGAGACTCTGTAATGAAACAGACTGAATGGGTAACCCAAGATGACTACTCTTTTGATGCTGAAAATAATGAGGGCTGCCCTAAGCTTCTAATCAGGAGCTGAACTTTTATTTGCAGATCCTGACAAGGATAACATCCTTTAGTAGTGCTTCTGACAGTTCCAAACTCCTGAAATTAATATGAGAGCAACGAGAATTTAATGGAAGCACTAATTACAGATGCTGGAATTATTCTGCTGCAATTCAAAACCTCTGATGTGGAGAAACTCTTAGCACGGATGGGCTGTCACCTAATTTCTATGAAGTTTTGCTGTGAAAGGTGACCCTGGCTGTATGCACCTTCGTTCTGCAAGACATGGGCATCCTTCCCTCACATTAACTTCCATAACTTGAAAGAATTAGGATGCAAGCAATTAATTCCTCTTGCTCTGGAGATGGTACTACTCATACGCCTCATGTGCTGTTCCATTTATTTCCTCTTTCATGATTAGTCATAATGTCCTGGACTAGCAGGCTTGCATCCAGGCCTTTTCCAAACTGACTGATTATGCAGGTGGATTAAACCCAGATGGCTATAGCAGTTTGTACCTAGATTTCCACCTCTCCATCAGAAATAGCTGAAATGCACAAAAAATAGCTCCTGCTTTGCTGTGCCTTATAGTCTGATTTATTAGGACAAACTGGTACCCACAATTCGGTGCTGCTTCACATGGTTATTCAGGTGTTGGTGGTGTAAGCGGTGGGGGACTATGAGGCCAGACAGCCTCTAGGAGATGTGAGAGAATGATTCACGGGGAAGAGACACCTCAGTCTTTAATCTGTCTACACTCCTGAGTGAGCATCTCAAAAACCACAGATCTTTGGAAAAGTGATTTGACACTAACAGCAGACATACTCGTGACTTGCTCCAGAGGCACCTTTCACCCTGGGCTTCCTCCAAAGCTCACAGATGTCCACAGAGACCCTGTCAGGCCCCTGGGTTCCAGTAGGCTGTGGAAAGTGGCCCCTGCACTTCAGGCTAGCTCCCTGTGCACCCTGCCCTGGTAGGCTGCACCCTTGGCACACGACCTGGCTCTTTGTAGCCTTCATAGTGATGACAAGATTGCTGCCAGCTCAATGAGGTGCTCTAGATACCCAGAAGAACCCTGTCATCATGCTTCCAAAGGTTTTACTGGGTTTTTGGAGGCTGGCTACATGGCAACAAGCCCACACTACCCTCCTTGCATATCCTGAAAATGCTCTCTCTGGGTGTTTAGAGCTCAGAACAAGAATTAAGTTTTAAGGCTTTAAAGGGAGAGCTTTGATTTTGGACTAGTAGCTAGAGATTGGAGTAAGTCACAGATGGAGGGATTGGACACGAATCTCTCTAAAATGTGAATAACTTGCTGATGTATGTGACTTTTTTCCTGTCTGTCCTACAGACAGCTGTGAAACCTGAACCTTGATATTAGTTCCAAATTTTGAATGGCATTAGATGATTCATCTCCTCTATTAATACAGAAAGTAATACTGTTTTCTGCTTAGCACATAATGCCTTTTGAGAAATAGATGAAGACACAAGGGATGTCAAAGAATTATTTAACCTAAGCTTTTTTCTTCAGTCCCGTGTTTTGTTGCTTTGTGGAATGATTACACTCTGGTTCCTGCCCTTCCTCAGTTACTCTGGAGATGTTGCATGAAGGCAGGAGCCACCTTGTTCTGCTTCAGTGCCCATCTCAAAATGGAGGGGTGTGCATCTTTTGTCAAAAAGTAATAAATGTCCCTTGGTATAACTGAGCAAAGAAAAGGAGGAGAAAAAGAAGCTGGTTCCACTATGCTCTATTATTAAGCCAAAGCCACTATCATAAAAATGCCAGTGCGAGCACTGAGAATCAAAGCATAATCTCAATGATTAAACTGAAAAATCTTATTCAGTCAAAGAGGTGGCTTGGAGTTTTTCCACCCTATCTGGTCAATGTTCACAGTCATGTGCATAAATACAAATGTTCCCAGGAAATATTGCAATGAATCAATATGCTCTGTGGCAATAAAGATGGAGAAGTTTTTATTGCTATGGTAATACTTGGCATGTAATGTGAAATTTGCAGCCAACAGCCGATGGCAAATTTCATTAATTTCTGAATTCTTATTACATTGTGAGGACCTTGATAGAGTGGCATTTGAACACCTCCCACCTCCTCCCCTTCCCCTCTGCTAGTAGGAAAGGGAGCAATAGGTCAAAGATGAATTGATAGAAGTGAAAATGAGAATTGAGACTTCCTACAGCATTAAATTTTGGGGAAGGGTATTTGTAAACCCAATATTTAGTTCCAAATACCACAGTAAAATAGCATTCTCTCTACAGTTCCCTGAAGTCATGGACTACACGCTGACTCTGAGTGCTCTCAACCACACTTATAGAGAACAAAATTCCCATGCTGTCAAATAAAGGTGCTGCAGACCCCTGCGCTGAACTTACCCAGGACGGTGAGGGGTGGTGATGCTGCTGCCAGATCCAGTAAGCTGCTCTGCACATTGCGTCCTCCTCAACGTGCTGGCTGCCTCCAAACCCAAATTACAAAACTAGTTTCCTTGCTCCTTTCGTCAAGGGAAGAGCTCTGCCGAGCCAGAGGTGTTGGCTGGTACTTGGGTTGAACTTTCCCAGAATCATGTCTATGTATGTGGGCTCTCTGAGTAAATACATATTCATACAGCTTTTTCTTGGTTTACTCCCCAATTTTGGGGGGTTTTGGCTACATTTAAAATTAGTTTCATGTCCTGTGTACAGTCCAAGTTCACTGGGCTTCTTTAATATTATACTTGCCCTTACCATGGTGGTCACCATCCACACAAGAGATGGGAGGAAAAAGGGACTTCATGGAAGCTCAGCCTTTTCTTTTTTATTTTCCAGCTTGTTGAAGTATTAGCTAATTCTATCAGAGGAAGGCTGACCCTATCTCACACTAAAGCTACTAAAAATAAAAATATTTTTACTAAAAATAAAGAATTTTGGGTGTTGTGAATGGCAGCGAATGACATTTTATATAAGCATCTTAAATGTGCCAGTAGTATGTGGCCTCCAAACAAATCCATAGTTGTTGTTTACTGGGAGTTTTAAGTGCTATTATAACAATGGTAACTTGTACAGAAAGAATGAGTTAACTTCCTGGGACTGCAAGCAGAAAGTTCTTTTTCCTTTAGAGCAATTCTTGCTGCTGTTAAAGGTTTACCAAAAGGAAACTGCATTTTTCTCAGCACACTATTGTGATTGCTTCCCCAGCACCCACAACACCCTTAGTACTTTGTCATTATTTAGTAGATGTGAAAGAGCCCAGTCCATTTCCCATTAGAGTCAATAACTATCTTCCTTAATTAGCATTCGAGTTACCATCAGTCTCTTAATATTACTATCAATTAGGTGAAGTGTGGCCGTGCTCTGTTGTTTGAATTCTTTGAGGTGGGCTGGTTCGCAGAGGCCAGGCAGGAACCTGAGCAGGAGCCAGGTCCCATGCACTTGGGTTGCATCCACTGCTGATCACAGGCTCTCTGAAATGCTACTGGAGCTGAAGGATGCTCTCTTGAAACAATAGACTCAGCACAGATGGTTTCATTGTGCTATTCCAATCAAATTAATAACTTGCGAATGTCAGACATTTAATTGTATCTGAGAAATACAATAGAAAAGGGAGTCTTTCCTCTTTTTTCCCCTGTGCTGGATCACTAAGGGCTGTAGTGACCTTGGCATGCAGTGAACTTTCACCAAGAGCTGGGCTAAGACCCAGAAATTAAGCCATGCACATTTCTAAGCCCAATTACAGCACATGGGAGCAAATGATAACTGTCTCTAATGCTGCAGCTTGGAAAGCTGATATATAATACTGCTGGTTTTACTCTGCTCTTGAGAATGCATCAAAGGATTGATGTAGATGTTGAGGTACAAAGGGAGTTTGCAACGATTGATGTGTCATTATGACTCCTCCACAGTGCCCGGCAAGTGGGATGCAGGACGGTGCAATGCAGGTACTGGGGACTGCAGCTTGTGTTTGCTGTACAAGATTATTTATTCAGATTGGGATCACAAGTATTTGCAGTACTTCAGTCAAAAAAGAAAAAAAGAAAAAGTATGAATGTATTCTGATGAAGTTAAAGGCAGAACAAACCTGCTGACTGTACTAAGGTTTGCTGAAAATTAGCTTCTCAGCATATGGTGATATTTGCTAGCAAAACAGACTAGATGATCTAAACCAAAGCACATGGGGCTTCTACAAACCTCCTATGCCTTAGAACAGAAAATTGCTTAGCACTTTTCTTATCTTTACAATTTTCTCATAATATCCCTCCTCAATCTAATAGAGACTATTCTCTGGAAATACCTGTTTTAACCTGTGAAAACACAGGCTGCCACCTATTTTTCTCTGACCCCAAAGCCTGTGTTACATTGGCATTGTTTAAACTCCTGCCATTTTTATTTATTTATTTATTTATTTTTACTATTGCATTTCACAACAGCATGGTACATTTGGATTAATTCTGAATAGGGAAACGAAAGCAGACACATAAATCTGCTTTGTCCATAGTGGCCTCCTCTCTCCATTTCCCTCAGCTGAGTTGAGGGAAGACCCTCTTGACAAGTATAGCAGCTGCCCATGTGGAAAAGTGAACTTTTAATCTATGCTTTTCACTTGCTTGTTTTCACAGATAAATGCATCTGGAAGGACTGCATCTACTGCCACACTGACGAAGGGTTTTCAAGGGCTGCCAGCAGATGGTCCATGGAGGTAAAATCAGCAACTCCAGACCAGAAAGAAACTATTAACACAGAGAATATATTAATATAGAGAACATATTAACAGACAGAATTATCTAAAGGAGGTGGAGGGTGCCTGTGTTGCTTCTGAAGAAATCTCTCAGTCTTACTTATTAACCTTTTTGCTGCACATTGAAGGACAAGCTCCAGCCACCCAAGCACTGTCCAGTGTGAAACCACCAGTAAATATAGACAGAACCAGAACTTTCCCTGCAGGACAGAGGGCATAACCAGCCACAGAATATTAGCATGGTGCCCAGGCACCACTTCACCTGGATATTTAGCCAGGACTGCCTGTCAAAGCAGGAGATGGGGATTTTGGTACAAGAAGGGGAGCAGCCTCCCCTCTCACCTTCACCTTTCTGCCATCTGCTTTATTCATTTATATTTTACAACAGATTTGATTTATCTAGATGTGCCAGCTCAATGAAACTTCTGTTTCTAAACTGCTGTGACAATCTCACCTCAGCTGCCTTTTGAAAATAGAAACAGCCATACAGCCATGGCCCATTTTGATTAGTATTTTAATGCTTTTTTTTGATTCTTTCTTCACATCACAGAAAGCTTCAGAAGTTCACCTCAGCACCTGAAGTGCTCATTTCAATTTACATTAATTTCAGACACCACAAAGTGATTCCCTAATAGTTGAGAGTATTGTTAACACTCTTTTTATTTTTTAATCATAAAGAATGAAGAAAAAGGTCTAAAAGAAATCCATATATTATACATAATAACAATTCTCAGTAAGTGAATATCCTTAATGTCCCAATGAAAGTTCTAGCAATAAAATATATACAGTTCCCTCTTTGTCTGTTCATTCTTATTTCACACTTTTTATCTGCTGAGCTTTTCAATTTTATGAGCAAGATGAGAAAAATGAAATCTTGGTGCTTGATGCTCAGGAGCAGTCTCACTGAAGACAAGAGTTTCCTCTCTAACTTCGGGTAATCCACCTGCCTTTCACAGATAAGGTCGAAGAGTGGAAATCCTCGCCCTGAATAGGGGTTTCCAGTTATAACACAAGGTCTTGTGCAGAGTCTCCAGAGGAGAACTTCAAAGAGTGGCCACTTAAAACCCAAAATTGCAATACATATACTGACAAGAAGGCAGTAAATTTGTTGTTGTTTGGAAAACTGAAAAATGGCTCTAACAGCAATGAGCTTATCCCTCTTGGAATGTGAATGAAGATTAATTCTCTGTCACACTGGGAAAGACTTAGCTTTGAAGTAACTGTTATAGTGATTTAAATTAACATATACATCACACAGACTGAATCTTTTCCCTCTGATTGAGCCCACTCTGGGCACTTTTTACCACAATTTAATTGGCTGCCAATTAATGTAAAGTAGTCACGCATTTTTAAGGCTAGCATAGACACTTTCCCACATTAATCTGTTAGGCGGATGATAATTAGTCTGAGATACCTATCCTCACCAACCCCAGAGATAGTTTTGCCTATCAGATATGAGGCACTTGTTACTGAAAACCTAATTATAGCTTCATTTAAAATAACTGAGGAGCAATGTTTAATTAGTTACATACTTTATACTCTGGGCAACGGACTACATATGGACAGGGACGTGAGTAGTCCAAGTTATACATTTAGGTTTGCAAAACCTCCTTTCTTTTTTTTGGTTGGTTGGTTGGTTGTTCTTTTTCCTCTGGAATGAGGGGTTTTTATTGCTGCTCTTGTTGGTTCTTCTTTTGTGGTGGATTGCTTTTTTTTGGTTTTGGTTTCCTCCCCCCCCCCCTTTCTAGTCAGGGACAACTCAGAAAATGAAGCAAAATATTTCTCTTCAAATATTGACTCAACCTGAAGTTATTTGTGACTTTCTTCAATTAAAAAAAAAATGAAAGCATTTGAGAAGAGCCAATCTTTTGCATAGCACCTTGCTGTTCTTGCCCATGTCTGGTTCATGTATCATCATCTGAAACTGGATGAAGGGAACATAGAGGTGCTATTGCATTTACATGACAATTCCCATTCACTCTACACACAAACGCGTGATAATGTCAGGCTAACTACAAGCAAAGGCTCTGTTATGTACTTTCACCATTTTCCTCCATTGTCTTGGAGAGATACCCTACCACCCACAGAAAAAGAATTATCTCACTGCACAACTGTTCTGCATCTTATAGCACAGCCCTTTACAAGGAGGCACACTGCATATGGTAGTACATGTGGAGAATAAGCAGCTTCATATAAATGCCAAAACCATGCATTTCATGTCTTGTCTCATTTCTGAGCACAACCACCTGCTTACAGCTGCCTAACGATGAAAACCATCCACTCTGCTAGCTAATAACTATGGCTGAGCCAAGCTAGTCTTTGAAAGAGATAAAAAGGAGCTGGCAGAGCCTTCTGCTTTCTGCTTGTACCCACCCCACTTCCCAAAGCACTGGTGACTCACGCTTAGATCTTGAACAGCAGCAGACACGTTGCCTAGTGCTGTTGTGACAGATGCTGCAAAACCACTGGGGCCTCCTTTCTTTGCCTAATCAAAGCAAAATATTTAAACAAGAGAGACCAAGTGGGTTATTCTGCTCCCAGGACCCTTGTTGAATTCATTGCCTCAGGACTTGCACTGCAGTGACTAAATCTGCTGGGCACACAAAGCCCCCAGACCCTAGTGAATGTCTCATAATGGGGGTGTTGCAGGCATGGTCAGCAGTGTCTAGCTACCACAGGCTGGACTGGGCTGACGAATCTTTCAGTTCCAGCCATACCAAATATACATCAATCATACTAGAGGTGGAGAGTACATCCTCTGGAGCTGATACTGCAATACAGGCAACAAGGACATTCATAGGCATCTCCACCCCTCAACTAACAATAGTAAACAGAACTGTCACCCTTCTCTTGCAAAGATGAGCTTCAGCTTTGTGATTTCCCCCAAAGTCCCTCCAAGTCTGTAGATAACCCTGTGGCTTAAGGAAAAGAAGTTTTTGTCAGGCTGATTGGAGGAAAGCTCCTATACACATTGAAAGTGTCTTAATCAAGGTTAGTAGGTGCCAGAGCAAAATAAATTGAACTTAAGAAGAAAAAATGGCTTTTATTTTCAGGAAGAGTGGATACTTTCTATTGATTTTTTTCCTCAGGATTTTGCAGTGAATCTTTCTCTTGGAAATAAATGGACTACATATTATGCACATTCATTTAACCTAGCAGATCTGTTTAAAAAGAATAGGAGCTGATTGAGTTAGCTTTCTGTAATTGAGAAGGGGCTTGGCTGTACCACTCTTTTTGTAAAGTGATTTATATGCTTCAAAGTTGGTTCATCAGCTGTAGTTACACCTCATTCTGTTCTCAAGATGTTTGTCTTGTGTCTCCAGTCTAGGCTTTTCCTAAACCACTCTGAGCTTAACTTTTAGCTTAAGTTTGCACAAACTTCAGTGAATTAAATCAGAACTAGGGATGAGCTCTGCTGCTACTCCAGCCTACCTACTCCTTCAACTCCTGACCCATGGCAGTGGATGGTGCCAGGGCAGCTCCTGGGAAATTGTCCTTGGTAAATAAGTGACACCAATGAAAAGCATAATCTGTGAGCAATTTTGCTTTCTTACTGGGGGAGCTTCTTGAACTTACAGCCATACACATCCTATTGCACTTCTCGTCTGGACAGTACACAGACTATGCAAAGAGGTAGAGTAACTTTTGGACATGTATAAACACTCTCTCAATTTCCCATCCTTACAGAGAGTACAGCATCCCCAAATCTTTCATTACCACTAATCATCTGTCTTTGCACTAGTTATTTTTTCTCCACCACCACAGGTCTTAGATGTTAGCTACCCTACAGCCCACTTGCTTCTTCTTAATATCCTCCCTCACAGATAGAGGTTAAGCCTTAGAAAAATACCTCCCAAAAGATCTTCTTTCTTTTCTGCCTACTCACATGAATCAGCAAGAGGTTCCCATGAGCAGAGCTGGGAGAGGAGCAGGTCAGGGCTCAGGGCACATACCCAGGCCCACGTGCAATGGTAATGGGGGGAGCTGAACACTCAGTACTCCAGGGACTCTTTGATGTGAGAAGAACATCAGTTCTTAGTTTTCACTCCCATCAGCTCAGGCTGGTTCTGAAGATTGTGGCACACTGCTCCCCTCTTACATTAATCACATTCCTCCTTGCAAGAGCAAAGCTCAGTGAGGGCCCTGGGCTGTAGCACCAGAGGAAGATTGGGGTATCCTCAGAGCCCAGCAGTTTGCAGACACAGCTGAAACTATGATCACACCAGCAGAGAGTGCCTAGGAGGTCAATGTCACACACCTGAGCAGGGAGCTGAGATGTCATGGCTTGAAAAGCTTGAAGAGCAGCATCATTTCACAGTGAAGAGGAAAAAGGCTGATATAACATCCTCACTCCCAGTGAGGTACAGCAGCCCTATAACTCTGAGCCAAGTTGATATAATCCATGGTATCTATGGATCAGGACAGAGACAAGCCAGCAGCTCCTTTGTTGGTTGTTACCTTACCTGCAGGGAAGGCTGCAAAGCTGGGGTGGAAGGTGTCAGAGCTGCTCAGTTCCCAGGAGCCATGCTAGGTCCATGGGCTCTCCCAGAGGTGTTGGATGCTGTCTGAGGACTGAAAGATACTGACCACATGGGTGTACTGCCAGATGCTGGCAGCAATTCCTGATTTGTAGCCTTGGGGGGAAAAAGCATTCAGAAATCAATATTAGTGGATTTAAAATGAAGTACTAAATCATCTCACTTTCAGTCATAGTGGATTTACTCCAGAATGATTCTTACAGAAAATTTACTGGTTTTCAGTGATGTGGTGAGCACAACATCACAGCAGAAAAAAACCCTAAAAAAAAGGAAGAGTAGCAATTCCCTCTCTCTCCCCAAATCTGTGTAAAGCTCTCCAGAGTTACCTCACAGATAGTTAACAGTGAAAATATAATGAGGTAACATTTGTAGAATAAATCCTTTTGCATTACTGTTGCACATGACTTAGATACAATAATGATATCATACATCAACTATGGTGAGTCTATAAATACATGAATAAAGAATGAATTGCAGGGTTTTTTCCCTTTTGGCTTTGGGACCAGGTGCCCATAGATTTAATCAGTATACACTTACATGTTACTGTAATGCAAGTAAATCTTTTTCTGTAGGAGGAAAGAAACACCTGTGATAGAAAAAACAGCAATATAAATACTTTGTCATTTCAGCTACAGCTGCTCTCTATCTCTTGTACTGAATTCTAAGAGATTGTAAATCCCATAATCACTTCCCTCTTTTACAGCTTGTAGCCAAACCATAATGACAGTAAAGCACCAAGCTTTGCAAAATGAAACAGGTGAAATTATGACCCCTAGCACTACACCCCGGATGTAAGGACAGCACTACTCCCCTATGGAGCTAGATGCTTCATAGAAGGAATAGGGATCATGCTCCAGACCCTACTTCTGGACCATGGTGAAATAGCTCTATGCTCTAGCAGCAAGTCCATAGCAGCACCATAAAGCTCCATCAGCTCACCAGAACCAGAAGCCAATATGCCTAGATCGAAGGACAGACCTTAAATGCAGCATCTGTGCCAATGGTAAGGTGTGGGTGTTGGGGGATGTAGGGGTGTCCCAGGTAAGGATGATCGGTGCGATTGAAGCCTATTGGTGCATTCAGAGTCCCACTCTTTGGAAGTACCAGAGGTAGATGTAGTCCTTAATTTGTGAGGTTTTAGTTTTGTCTGTAGCTTGTGCTCTGTTTTCTGGTTCTCAGCTCTGCTTCCCAGGCATGTGCCATGCTACACCAAGCATAAGCAAGTTTAATATCTATTGTCTGATTCCCTTAAGTTTGCTATGCTATAACTGTGGTTAGAGAAGGAGCTGCTGGTGGAAAAGCACTTTTAACAGAGCTTCAAAGAAGCTCTATTAATTTCTTAAGTTGTAGCTATAAACCATTGATTTGGTTAAGTCCGTTGCTGTTAGAGGCTCTAGATAAGGATAGCACAGCCAATTTAGCAGGCTGCTGGGCAATATGGAGGTGTTCAAATCTGAAATTTGCTTACTAATGAAAAAGCTAGTGAATGGGCCACAACCTGCTTGTCTATGCTCTCTTGTTAGGTGCCTTTGACTATGTTCAACTGTTATGATCCTGCTAGAGTTATGTAGGTGGACTGTCTGCTCTGGTGTGTAAGGTGGAGAACACCAAAGGTGTAGGTAATGCCTGTGAAGAACTGGGAGCTGTGTGAGGATGGAAATAGTAATAGGTGGCCAGGTTTTACTAAATTGTCTGTCACTGTAGGTAGTGCCCCAGCATTGGCTTCATTCTTCCCAGGGGTCTAGATGACATGAAGAGTAAGGTTTGCAACTGGAGCAGAATTATGAGCTCTTTCTGAAATCTGGCTGTGATCTGGGCTCTCTGGTCAGTACTGGGAGACCGTGGCATCAGCAAATATGCTGTGGCAAATGCTGGACCATCTATGGTCCCATAGGCAGCTTCTTGTGGGAAGTCACTGCCCAAGTTTGGCCCTTATGCTTGCTTACTTGCACTCTCTCTACTTTCATGTGGTAAATAGCTCCCACCAGTGAGTGTCAGAAATTTTGGTTGTGACCACATTTGTATGCCAGTAAATTCTTCCTTGAGGAAGCTTTAAAGGAGGCAAACTCCATGCCTTGATGCACACATTTCATTTTGTAATTGAAGGCTCTTATCGCATCATGCCCTGGTTTAACAATGATTCAAAATTCCCCCTGTACTAGAGGAAAAAAAAAAGTAATTCTTAAGAAAAAAGTCATTCAAATATGCTAGATGATATGCCTATGCATTTCCTATCAATTCTGAAAGCTGGGTGGAGAGACCTTTCTAGAGGAGGGCTAGGAGAAGAGAATCTGGAATGACAAGGTCAGCAGGAGAAAGGGGAGAAGAGGAAAGAATCACAGTGATGAAATAGTCATTCTCTTCTTAAAAAAAAAAATCAAAATCTAAACTCATTTAGCATCCCAACTGGGTGGGTGTGGAAGGACACCCCTAGTGAGGAGAAATGCTGAAGGGCAGAAGGAACAGGGGATGAAGTTTCTCTCTGGCTTGAAGCAACTCACTGTGAAGAACACAGGAAGGCTGGCAGTGCCACTGGGTCTTGTTCTTATCCTAGGCTTGGTGGTTGTGTTTCTGGAGCTCATTGCTACACAAGATGCTAGATTCCATTCTACCTCAAAAAATGAGGGTAAATTCTAGTATTCTAAATGAGGAAATGAGGGTGGATTTTGTAAAAGAGAAACCTCTCTTCCACCTCACCCTCCACAATCCAGGGCATCCCTTAAGGGCTCTCTCACCCAGTGTCTGTAAAAGCACCAGCACCTCTATGGGGTATCCATAATTCTCTACTGAGAAGCCCAATCCAATAAATAATCAAATAATATAAATGTGCCTTTGTTTATTTACTTTTCTATTAAGTCAGATTGCCAAATAATAAAGAGGAAGGGCACACCATGTGCTGATGGTGCATGGCTGGGATGGACCATGTGTGAGGAAGGAGTGTTCCTCCAGCTCTGACTTGAAGCCCCCCTTCCCTGCTGCACTGCACAAACCAGTGATATGTGTCGTACACATCACCCAAATGACATGCACATCTGTTCCAGCACCAATTAGTCATGTGATACTAGAAACATCAAATATTCTTTCCCTGCCTATCAACACTGTAATTATGGCCTGTCAGGGTTTTATGCTCTTCTTAAAATAAACACCCAAATGTTCACATTAACCCTTCAGGTCTCTGCTGCTGCAGGATTTCACAGCAGCACATGGGGTAAGCAGGCACCACAGAGCTCCTGTTGGAGCATGGGGCAACATGGGGGAGAAGGACAGTGACTTGTGTAATGCCAAGGGCTGGATTAGGACATAACTCTCAATTAGCTACTCAAAGGCTTTCATGATATGTCACCTTTTCTGGGGTGCCTGTTTGTGTATATATATGTATACATATATACACACTCAATACACTGGAGCTACTGTGGCCACAAGTTTTGAGTTGTCCTGGCCACAGCTGATAACTTCTTTGATAAACCATTTTGGTTTCCCCTCAAGATCTGTTTTTAATGTGTAATAAAAGTTTTACAAGAAAAAAAAACCCACATTTTAAGGGAGTTTTTTTCCATTTTGTTTAGCAAAAACCAATTTTGGTCTGTCAGCCAAAGATGCTCTTGCTTTTGGTTTGTAAAAAGAGAAAGAAAACAAAAAGGGTTAAAGTATTTTTTTGAGAAAAAGAGAATTTCTTTCTGCTATTTCTCTCAGGAAAACAGAAGTGCTTCGTTTTCTGAGCTTCCTGCAGCCTGAGTCCACATTAGTGCTAATTGACATTGTGTGTGCGGCACTCGGTACACTGCAAAACCTTTGTCTGGGCAGGGGTTGCAGAGAATTTTTATGCTTCATTTTCAGTGACCATACAGGTCATGTGTGCTGGGATGCACTACTCACAGCCACTGCTGCCTTCCTCAAGCTGTTATCCTCCTGTGACTGGTGCTCAGAAGGCAAGGAAACCTTGAGGTGCTTTGAGAGGTCAAGCCATGCTGAAGTATGTGCAGTAGCTTAGTGCTGCAAGCTGAATTTTTAAGATACAAATGATCTGGGTCGTGTCTCCCAGGCCACCTCTGCTTTTATATGGGATGAGTTTGGCAGCCATTGTTCAAGGAAAACCCTTGGCTATGTCAGGATCAAGGGGCACTGGCACAGGCAGCCCTGGGAAACCTGTCCTGCCCCCATGTTGGGAAGTGTTAGGCTCTCTGGCTGCTTTTTGGACTTTGAGTTCCCCATTTAATTCACCCCAAAGCTGATTAAATAAATGAGCAGAGAAAGGCTGCAGGGGAGGTCATGTATGCCTATTGGCTTTGAGTGACAGACCCAGCTCTGTTCTCCCCTTATCGGTGACCTTACTCTCTCCACTTTTTATGCCAATTGGCTTTGCTCTGCAGTGTTTTGTTTGGAAATTTGAAACTGTACAGCACAATGCAGTTAATAGTAGTGATTGTCAAGTTTGGTTTTTTCATTATTCTCTATTGCAGCTTAATGACCTAAATATCTTGAACACTTTTGATAAGGTGGCTGAGGTGTATAGATTAAATTCTTGGAGTTTCTGCTGTGAAGGTCTCTTAGCAATGAGCAATGACGCAGCTAATCTGCAGCTCTTAGGAGCTGGGACATGCTGCAACAATGTGGGGAACCACAGCCCTGCTCAGGTAGAAGTCCTCCCTTTATGGATGCACCTTCAGCGTCTGCTTCTGCAGCAAATGTCAATGTAAAGCACAAAAGAGAGGCAGTGGGATTGGTTTGCAATGAGAAGCTCAGCTGTGTCCCAGCCTGCTGTTTATGGATGTCCTACAGGCCTCTCATTGCCCAATTTGTTCTCAGTTTTGTGCTCACTTATTTCTTGAAGGGAAGAGTTTGCAGCTGGTTTTCATCTTGAATGGCTCACTAATCCAGTGCAGCCATTTAGGAACAGTCACCTAACTTACACTTTTGCATCCTTCTTTCCAAAAAGGAAAAAGGCAATAGCTCCATTATTTATAAGAATGTCTCAGGAATTTATATTTACAATCACCCCTTCTCCTAGTATCCTTTGGAGGATAATGCTTTGAAATTTGCTTTTCCTCCAGGAGCTGTGTTGGGTGCTTCGTCACGCTAGCTGTTGATCAGATCTGGAAATTAAGCTTACGTACAGGTCTCTGCCATTTTGTCCAGGTCAGATGGGTGGAAACCTATTTGCAGGTTCCCTCAGCCTACCTGGCTCTACTTGGTGGCTCCCTGGCAGCAATGTGGCAGATAGAGTCCAGAGGCAGAGGGAGGATGCTGCTAATAAGGGATATCCCAGTGCAGTGCCATGGTAAGGGTGGTAGGTGTAGCCCAAACAACTCTGCTGTTTAGCAAATGTTTCTCTGCTTCTGAAGGGCTATCAGCCATTCAGGAGGTGAATTTGCAAAATGGCTTTAGAGCAGCCTCTAAAGATGCTGGCTGTAACATGTCCCTGCTTTTCTGGCTCTTCCAAAACCTGAGTTTTGTATGTGTCAGATATTCCAAATGCAATTCAGCGAGGCAGAATGCACCTGTAGCTGTCCAATTACCTAAGCCTGCATTGCAGCACGAGCCAGGCATGGAAGCCCGTATTTTCAAATATTCACAGAAGTTGCATCTCCAAAATGACATGGGCAAATTGTGACTCCAAGGACATAAGCTCAGCATCTGGCTTTGAAAATATGCCTTTATAAGAGAAGTATATATTACGCATTAACTGATCAGAGTGTGCCTCAGTTGCCCCTCTTGCATGGGCCAGCTCAGCTCTCTGGCAGGCTCTGGCACGTGCTGCTCTGCCCCTCACATCCTTGAAGCACCTAGGTCCAGCCCTTATCTGCTCCCCTGGGGAGCACAAGCAATTGAAATAGCCTAATTCAGCTTTCAAACCTAAAACATTACCCAGCCTTCAGGCACTTTCCCTGCTGAGCTGTTACTGCTGCAGGCTCTGCTCCATGCCAAAACCAATTGCCCTTGACAAAGCTGGGCGCAAGTCTCTCGGACCAAATGGAGTGGGCATTTCCCTGGCCTCTCCACTGTGCTTTTGCTCTGTAAGCCCACATCCCCAGAGCCTGAAACTGTGAATTCTTTCCTTGTGCCCAATAGCAGAGTTGTGAGTGCTGGAGTGTTCAGAGTGTGAAATACCTTCTCTGAGTGTGGTAACCAGAGCCTGGAATTTATTGCTCTGTGCAAAAGTCTGGTTTGTGGTTTCTCTCAACATGACTGTCCAGGTTAGTGCAAACACCACAGCTGAATGATAACCTGCTTTGATAACAAAACAACATTTGATTTGTTTATAATTGAAAATGAATGAATACAAGAAATATGTTTCTTCACATTTCAGACATAAAAGCCTTATCTGAAGAGGTCAAATGACCTTATCTGTATCTTTTAAGGCAAAATGTTACTGATACTATCAGTGTGCCTTTGAAACTTTTGGGATAAGAAATACTATTATCTCATAGAAAAATATTTTGCTGAAAAATCAGTTATCCTGCTTCTGTGAGAAATTTCCCAGATACTTGAAGAAGGGCATGTTACTGGGTAAGACTTTCAATGGTTGTACATGAGGACACCACTGCTTCTGAGCTTCCTGAGTGGTCCAGACCAAGGTGAAGGGTATAATCCTGCAAAGCAGTGTGTGGTAGCTGGAGGAAGTGAGGACTGATGTTGCTGGGTTCCTTGCTGCAATACTCTGCCAGTGGCTGCTGCCACCTTACTTATTCTCTGGGTGTGACTGGATGTTTCTCTGGGTCTGAGCTCTTATAAACCTCTGATTTGACACAGGAAAACTCCCACTGCCAAATCCCTGCTTGAAGCACCAAATTTGAGCAGTGATTTTTTTTTTTTTGCTTCTTTCCATAGCCATGCAAGAGTGATTTAAGTATCAATATGTAGAAGCTTGACTTGAACAAATCACTCAACCTCTTCATGCTCAGTAGCACTGTCCTTGCCCAGGGCAGAGGTGGTGCACTGACAGCAGCCATAGGAGACGCACTGGTGTGGCTCAGCTATGAGCTGAGTTGCCTGGATCCTGTTGTTCACAAATTCCCAGTCCAGCCTTGGCAGAGATGGAGCTTCTAGCTGCTGGTGTGTGCTTGGATATCTGCATATAGCAAGGATCTTATTACCAGTGCTTGTCACTTAAAAAAGCATGGGCAAACACTCACTGACTGCTGTTGGCAGGTACATAATTAACCTTGCTAATCAGCTTCTCTCTGAGGAAGGAACTCTACTGCTCCTGCAGGGAATTCATTTTTTACTTCAGGATGATTGAAATTCATATACTACAGTATTTTGGCATTCCCCTGCTAAGACTAACCAGTCTGGCTGGAGCAGGAGGGATTTTTTTAACTCTCTGCCCAAGCAGAGTAGAATTGCTCTGTGGAAGCTGATATCTCCCTGCAAACCTGGACTGGGCTGGGAGCTGCTGGAGTAATTGATAACACTTAAGGAAAAACAGAGAAAGGGTCAAAATCTCCAGGGAAAAGCATCAAGTGAATTAAAGTAGTAAAGAGAAATAGGATTCAGAGTGGGGTTTTGTGGAGCCCTGGACTTTGCCTGCCTTGTGCTGTCAGCTGGTCCCAGTCTAATGTGGGTCCTGCTAACTCATGTGGTAAATTGAAACTCAAAGGTGTTTGGAGAGCACTAGCGTCTGTCCCAAATGCACAGGGCACGCTGAGTTGGGAGAGCAGGCTGGAAAATCCTGGATTTAAGTCATTCACTGACAAAGATAGGGTTTGGGGGAGTATATGCTGCCTGGTGAACCCCTTGGCCAGACCCAGCCCTGGAGTTACGCATCCCAGCAGCAGGAGAGTGGTTGGACTTTGGCTTCAAAAGCAAAACTGAGCCGAAACTGTGGATGTATTAAACTTGGAACTTCTCATTACTCATTTTTCCAGAAAACACCCTGTGGAAGAAACCTTTCTTAGCTGCAACATGATTAGCTGCAAACCCCTTCAGCAAGACACAGCTCTATTTTGCGGATTGAGCCACATTTCAGAAACCCCCAAATTTGTGTTAAGACAGACATTCCACCCACAAGCACAGCATATGCATTTGCAGGCTACATTTATGCAAAGAAAGACACTATTTTTTAAAGGTTGTCCTTCTGACAGCCCATCATATATATAAAAAGGCCATCTGGACATGCAGATGTGGCTCCCCAGCTCCCTAGAGCACTGGTTCAAGGCATTACTGGTGCCTCCATTACTTTTACTCACCACCATTAGCAGTGTAGGAATGCACTTGGAAAGGAAACTGGCAGTGTGTACAGGAACTTGCTCTTCCAGATTGGCTGTGGCCTGAGAGTTGCTCTATTTAATAAAACCATCACTCTTTCTAAGGAATTGTCCCTAGCTGAATTTATCAGTTTAAACAGCTTAATTAAAAGGCAGTCAAAAGCCTTTAAGGGTGCTGCCTTTCATCACCAATGAGAAGGTGAATGCTGTACAAAGAGATTGCAGAGCTATGAAAATAGCATTGAAAATAGACCCCCACCAAAAAAAAAAAAAAATCCCAAGAAAATATCTACCTCTTTCCTAACTGTTACCCTAACCAAGCCTGGCACGGCAACTCAGCCCTGTGTACGGTGGATGAGGCCTTGCTGATGAGTTAAATTGCTTCCTTGCGGTTTGGTAGGTCATAATAGAGGTTTCATGGTTGTACCCTGTGCAGTTCCCACCCTGCAGGGATTCAGCCCTGCTGAAAAGCATCAAGACCCAACAATCCCCATGCTTCAGGCTGCAGGGAAGGTTTTTTTACACTAGAAAATCATCCATGAAGTTGCCTGTGGGGTTCACGCTTACATTGGTAACTGTAAGGTAGCTTCAGCTGTGTATGTCAATGCTCAGCTGTTCTCAGTGCTGTAAAACCAGGGCAGAAGTGCCCAAAAGAGATCACAGTCTGCAATGGGAGATTCCCAGATGGTCATGGCATGGGGAGCAACTGAGTGATGCTGGTTAGCATGGGAGAGGCGACTTTACTGTGGGACAATTTTCTGTGTCAGTGACTTGTTCTATGAAAGGGAGCTCTGTCACTTACATGAAATTTTGCTGGTTTTGGTTATTTCAGTCTCCTGCTTCCTTCTTTTTGCAACTGCCTTCTGAACCACATGGCTAGCAGCAGGACTTGTACTTCAGGGGTACCCCAATTGCAGTTGTGCATGGAGGGTGAGGTGGAGGCCCAGCTCAAAACCCACAGTCAGGAGGATGCATAGAAAACCCTAACTATTCTGTGATTCTATAAAAGTCTTGATCTGCTACATAGTCCCCATCTTAGTGTGCTGCTGGGCTCTCATCCTCCATAGAACCATATAATAGAAAGAAGATAAATGTAATTAACTTTTTTCAATTCAGAAACCTTAAGGGTTTGCATCTTGCATATGCTGATGTCCTTCCCAAGAAACAGGAAATGCTACACAATGCAAATGTGTTAGGCATTGAGGTTGCATTAATTCTTTGCATTTCCTGTGCTGGATCTGTTCTGGAGTCACTGAGCAGGATCTCTGCCAGCTTCAAACCAAATGGATTCAGGTGGTGTCACTGAAAACAAGGACCAGAGAGAAAGAGTCTGTGACACTGTGTCCAGTGTCTGAGAAGCATTACTTACTGTGGAGGGAAAGTTTTGAAACAATCCATGTAAGTCAATTAGTTTTGCTTCATTCCTTCCCAATTGTTGTTTTGCTTTATCATGTTTCTCCACGTTTTGCTAGAATATGGTGATGTACGCCATGGCTGCTGCCAGTTGACTGCAGATGGTAAATCCCAGTGGACACTCATGGCTTATTGTGGGGAAGAAATCTGTGATTCTATGGGCCACCAGCCCGTGACCTGTTTGTAGGATCATGGCTGTTTTTGATCAGTTCCGACTTTTTCAAGTGCACTAGTATCTTGACCTTTGGCCTGGCATATGGGTAAAGCCAGGATGAACTGGAGGAACAGAGTCTCTGGTGGCTGTAGTCACTGCCAATAGATTTCTATTTTATTTGGGAACTGGCCAGAGATAAGAGTTTTAGGGGAAGTCTGTTTGCTGCCCTCATTCTTATCTATCTGCTCTGCCTCAAGAATAGTCATTTGACCTTCCTGTGGAGAGGTGGGTGAGTTGGCTTAGATGGGCTCTAAAAGCAGGGTTGATTGAGGGGTTGGCCTTCACCTGGGAACCTCTCTGGCAGTGGGGTGCGGTGGGTGGTTTGGTGATGGACGCTTTCCTGGGGTCTTGACAAATGGAGTTAAAAACTAAAAGCAAACTGTCCCTGCTTCCCAGCGGTCAGAAATGTCTGAAGATAATCAATCTAGGCTTGACAGAAGGGTTCCTTAAGGCTGTTCCTCGCTGGGTGCTGACCTGCTTGGGCTGTGCTCTTAGAAAAGGTGTCAAAGAATGACTTCATAACTAAATGTCATTTATCTGGGGCAGGGCCAGGGGTTCTGTGGAAAATGTTATCTCACTATATACTTACAGCCTGTATCATAACACAGATACACAAGCGATGCTGCATGGGACTATTCAGACAGTTCTATTTCTGGTATTTTGTAACTCCTGAGTGTTGGCTTTTGCAAGCTAAATGATGTTCTTTTAAGTGTAGAGTTTGGGGTTCCTTTTTAGGATGCAATTATAGCCTCGTCCTATGCAAATAACAGCGTCAGAACAGGAGATTTTTATCCAAAGCTGGAAGTAATTGTTGGGTTAGCTTGTTAAACAGCCAAGGCAACACCAGGGAAGAACAGAGAAGCCTATTTCCAGTCACACAGGGGAGGAGAGAGCAAGCGCACCCATGGGTGTGTGCATATAGCCTCTGTAGAATAAAGATCTTCACCAATATTTCTGCACCACAGACGCAGAAGAAATGAAGCGGCCATTTGGGACTTTGTGAATGTACCTGATGGCATGAATAGGGTGGACTGTCACTTCCTGTCTGGGTCTTGGCATGAGGTATGAAAACTTAGAGGATTCTCAGGCTCAGACATGGGCCATCAGTGTTTGGGGACTGGGAACATAGCTCAGTCTAGCGGAAGTGTTAGTGGCCAGTGACCAGATGAGAGGGCCCTGGGTGCTCCATCCTCACAGTTCCCTTTGGGTGACCCTTGAGTCATTTGTGGTGATGGGTCCATAGCAAGCTGCGGGTGGTGAGGGTCAGTACAAAAGTCAAAGGGCTGATGACCCCGAAAACTCCTTGTCCAAGCACTTGAATTTGGGCTGGTGCTGGTGCAGTTTGCATGGCTCTGATAATGGAAAGTAAATGGCACTTTGGCTTTGCTTCTGCTTTCCTGCATGTGTTGACAAGCACGGCCAAATTCTCACCTGGAGAGAGGCCAGAAGGGGGACTTTGGAAGGGTATGAAGGAACAACAGATTTCCTAGATCATTAATTTGCTATTTGTGGCCAAGGTGTTATTGGCTCAAGATGAAGAACTGTTAGAGATGGCAGCAGAAATATGGGACTGCAGATGTTTTCTCTTAAGGTACTATTCAGCACAGAACTAGCAGCAGGACACTGGAAATTCAGCAGCAGTGAGTCCCAGATTCCTGTGTGTAGAACACAAGGCTCAGGAGCAAGCACCTCTTGCTGTTGAAGCAGGGACACTCGAAACAGCCCAGGCTCCCCTGTGACCCTCTGCAACATGGGCTGCAGTTCCCCACTCCTTGCTCCTCTCTCAGGATTAAGCTGCTGGTCAGAGATATGTGAAGCACTGCTGGTTTTGACAGTAGAGGATCTGAATTCCCTTTAATGCTGGCTCTAATTTTGGTGCTCCTTAGCATGGGGAAAGCCCCCTGGATAGCTCTGCCCAGTGTCTCCCATAGAATGCTTTCAGTGAAGAACAGAGTGTGGTGGAGTATTAGCAGCGAATCAGTTTTTTAAATGAGTTTGGTCAAATTCTCCATTCACAGCTAACTCCATCACAGCCTCTGACTTGGTTCCTGCTCTTTTGACAAGACCTGTACTCAGGGCAGTTGCCTTCCAAGTGTTAGACTGTCCTTCCCCTGATGCTGCCAGGTGCTGCCATCCCCAGAGCCCAGCCCAGTGTTTCTGCTGCCCTCCATGTGAACTTTGTAATGTTTGTGGTCCCTTATTTCCTGCTGCCCAGTTGGTGGGGATCACATCTGCTGGTTTATCTTGGTGCCTCTGGTGATTGCCTTGAACATGTACTGAGGTGACACGAGCAGTTGAATACCTAACAACAAATGCAGCTTGTCCTCTCTGTGTCACGGAGCAGGAGGTCGAGGTCTGTCTTCAAATTCTTTTTTTTGATCAGCAGAGGAGGAAAAAAATCACCAGTGACTTTGGAGAAGGTGGACACTTCAGGTCAGCAGCCCAACTTTCTGCAATTGATTTTTTTGAGCTTGCTGGTACGTTAATGATGGACCCAGTACGAACTGGGCATGGAGTACACAAACATGAATAGCATTGCTGTTGGAGAAAGTACTTCCTTTTCATGTTAATTCACTTGTTGGGCTGCTCTTGAACCCTAAATTAAGGTTGGTGGAGGTTTGGCTGTTAGAGGAACAAAGTCGAGTCCAGGATGGACTTTATTTTTCCTTGAAAGTTTTTCTTTTTTTGGTTTTGATTCTGAGTAACACAAAACTTTTAATGAATGATTCACCAGGACTAATAAGCAGCTGCTCCTTGGAAGAGGAGATATGTGAAGGACCATGCATTGTGTCCATGAAAGCAAATCCTTGTCACTACTTCTGAACAGAGTATGTCACCTGCACAAGAGTTTTGTGGCCTTGGACTTGTGTTTGAGTGTAACTCCAGCGGCAGGTCTGTCAGTGGGTGAGATGGCTGTAGCTAGATCAAGAGTTGTGTGTCTGGTATGTCTTGGTTAATCAGACCACATCACCCATTGCTGTCCATGCAGAGTGAGGCCTCAAATGTCTTGTGCCCTTGAAAACCCCGTCTGGAAGCAGAGGATCCTAATTTCTCCTGAGCAAAGGAGAGCAGCTAACTTATTCAACATTTTCTATTTGTCTTTTTCCCTGGAAGTTTTTCCACTCCATCCTGGAGGATATTTAATAAAAGAATTGGGCTAATGGGACTGTCCTCATATTTCTTAGCCTGTTTCACTATTAGGTAGGAGATGATGTCTAACACTGAAGCTGAGATCAAGAAATTCCTCTGTGTGGGGGCTAGGAGCCAGCTTGTGCTGAAGAGGAAAGAGTGGTTGGTGATGAGAAATGTGCTACTGCTGATACTAATTTGCTTTCCAACCCATCTTTAAGCATGTTAAGTAAGAGGTGCAGAGGAAATAGCATGTAATTACACCAGGAATCCCTCCGTGTTGTGCTCTGCAGCCTTCTGCAGCTTTAAAAAACTCCTTTTGTATTGTTCAGCTGTCATGCTGCATCAATGGCTTTGAACTCTTGCTTGTAAGAGGAGTGATTAAGGAGTTGCTGCTTAGTCATCAGACTTTGCTTTGTGATGAATATAACTCAGGTTATGTGCATGGTGGTTAAAACCATAAATGCCTTCACATGGTAGACTTTCAAAGAGCTCGTCCTCTGCCCACTCAGTTTTGGGTCTGGAGCTGCCCAGCAGTCTTCTGCTTTCTTGTGATCTGGGGTTGTGTGCAGATTGCTGAGTATTAAAAAGTGCTTTTGTAATTGAATATAGAATAGCAATGGTAGTTACTGAAAAGAATAGCCAGGCTGGGGACTTTAAGAAGACAGATGATGAAACCTCCCACCTTCCTCTTGTACGTTATCACACGATATATTAGAAAACCCACCCAAGGAGACTTTGTCTTGAATGTTTTAGCCTGAGATGTGTGGAAAGCATGCTTTTAGTTCCACAACATTTTGGCTAGGTGGTTTTGTTGTTGCTGTTGTTGGGTTCCCCCTCCCCCCCAAGCCTGTGTATGGGATGAAAATAAGAAAATCTTTAATGTTTTCTGCAAACTGAAAAGAAAAAAAAAAAAAAAGGGTTGGGTCACTGCAAGGTGCTCAGTGGGGCAGCAGCAGACTCCTTCCCTTTCAGGTCTTGGTTGTGTGTTTCCTCCAAACCGAGTTAATTAACTTTTTGAAATGAAATGATGTAGTTAAAAATGCAGTCTGGGTTGGACTGAATGGCAAAAATGTGTTAAGAATAGAGGTGCTCCTGGAAAAACAGCCTTTTTAAATTTTTTTTTAATTTATTTTTTAGGGGGTGAATATGTCTGTTCCCTCTCCCTTCTCCC
>JANRGW010030690.1:24281-40560 GCA_024733675.1 Psilopsiagon aymara | reverse complement strand
ATGTGCCTCAGCATGCCTTCCAGGAGAATCTGCTCCAAGATTTTGCCAGGCACAGAGGTGAGGCTGACTGCTCTCTAATTCCCTGGCTAAAGGTTGATTCACCTTGCCTCTGAGCTAGGCTTTTTGTGCTGAAACCATGTCTCTCTCCAGGCTGGGTGCCCATAAAAGACATGGGTGCCCTTTACTCCATGCCCCGACTTGTTCCAGTTCTTCTGAGCTCTGGGAGGCATCTTGGTCTTAGCTTCAAGACACTCCTCTGCACAAGGACTTTCTGTGTGTATTAAGTTGTAGTTGTAGGGTGCTTCTGACCTACTTTCACACTTTGGCTTTCCCACTGAGATCCCAGAGATAACACAGGGCTGGCTGCCATGTTGGTGACTGCTGTGTTGCATAGGTCATTGGCAAACCTGTAGGCAGAGGTGGGTAATGGGATGTCTTTGTTTTCTTTGGTTTGATCTTCATTTATTTTTCTTCAGCGTCTGGCAGGGAATTTTATATCCGCAGTTGTTACACTGTACCTGTGAACCTAGACTACTAAATCTGCTGGTTTATCACTATGTCTGCATTGTCAAACACTTGGAAGCCTGCAAATCTGAAAGTAAATAGTGTCTGGCCCTCTACCTCAAGTGGGGATTCTGTGACTCGAAGTGAGAAAAGCTGTTCTTGTGTTACTTGCAACCTGACCACAAGAAGGACATACTAAACAGTTATGGAGAGACCTTGTTGTTATGTTTCCATCTCCACTTCTCTTGTTCAAAGGATTGGATAGAAAACCTGTATGAACTGACAAGTCCAGTCCAGCACTCTACGCAGTGCAGAGTTGTGCAGGGACTTGTCCAGTCAAGTTACGAGTATCTCCAAGGATAGAGATCACACAGCATCTCCAGACAAGCTGGGGGCAGTTTCATTTAAGTCAATGACTGACTGAGCAGTGAAATACATGACTCTCATCATATGTCTGCCACTGGAGTTTGTGTCCACACTGAGCCTGGGAACTTTGACAGGATGTGCTGTAGCAATCCTTGTGAGAATTGTGGTATCAATTTACATCTCTTCTGAAAAGTGTAACAGGTTTGAACAGAAGGCTGAAGGAGGAACTTTGTGTCTGCGCTGGTCTGATACTGATTCCTGCTGACTGAATTCTCTGGTTCCAGCCCAGACACGGCTGTGCTGGGGACTGCAGCTGAATATTGCAGCTTCCCTGAACAAGGCAAATTACCCCTGGGTTATAAACACCTGAACCTCCAGTAGGAGACCATGACATTCCCTATCATTTTTGAATCTCAGGCAGTTAAAGCTGGCATAACAGTGATTCTGGTGATTAAATCCTGCTTTTTACCTCACAAAGCATGTGTATAAATCAGCAGTAGCTCAAATAACACAGAATAAAAACGATATAGCATAGGATTTAAATAGGGCCTCTAGCATTGTTTTAACTATCTCAGCCATTCCTCAGGGTGACAGCCTGGCTCTGTGATCTGGGCATGAAGGGACACCATCCGATTTACCTCTTGCAGAGGCTTTTACAGCCTCTGACAGCTGAGGAAGGAAAACATATCTGTGAAAGCATTTAAGCTGCAATAGCTGTAATGCTGACAAGGAGCTTGGCTTCTCCTGAAGGTTGGAGATAAAGTATGCATGGTGAGAGCAACGAAAAGGCATGAAGAATCCTATGTGCTTTCCTGGGAAACACTTGAGCAGTTCAACTGGTATCCACTTACTTAGCACTGATTCTCACCAAAGACGGGCAGCAGTGTGCTGTGGGTAAATTGCGCCTACTCCTTGCTATACCTTATTAGCTTAGACAGCAAGTCTCCTAGTTTAATCATTAGGTAATGTCAAAGTGCATTTTGCTCCATCCGTGCTACCTGGTGTGGACAGGAGAATGATTGGCTCCACATGCTGCTCTGCATGTGTGGTGGTGCTCAGTGAGGCAGAGGTTGATGGGGGATGCTGACCTTCTGAAGGTCACTGGTGTTGGCCTTGGAGGGTAGGTACTGTGTTCTGCAGTGTCTCCAGTAACGTCAGGGCTCACTGAGACAGAGACAGCTATTATTTTGCTTATTTGACAGGAACAAAGATAGGAAACACAAGCCTGAGGAGGGGGATGGGGAGATACAGCTAGCACCCAGCTGGAGTGATAGGGCTGCTCTTTCTGCTGCATGGAGCTACTCTCCAGCTGGGGGAGAGGGAGCACCCCTCCAGGAGCTAAGACGGGTTGTGCTGGTCTGAGCTTTGACTCTCTGCTGATCCCAGCAAGGCACAAGCAGCAAGGTATTTTATAGGCACTGCAAACTTCCATTCAAAGCTGCACTTGGATTCAGGTCACATAGCCAGCATCATGTCAGGAAAACCCAGGAATCCTCCTGAGAGCAGATTTTAACTTGTAAAACAACCTTGGACTGGAGAAGCATTAACTATGCCTACACTAAATTAAGAGGAGACGGCATGTGGGAGAATTTCAAAGTCCATTTCAGCAAGCAAAAATCATCAGCAAAAGAATGTGGAGATTTATTTGAATCCGGTGGAGCACAGAGACCGATTTGATCTGTTTTAATCAAATTGTGGCATAAGCGTCTCCGGATTTTGTTTCTGCCCCAGCAGAACATGGAGTCTGTACCACCACAGGCTTCACAAATGGTGAGTGCCTCCTTTCTGCACTGATGTTGAGCTGGAGGGGAAGATGGGGGCACTGCTCCCCATCTCACGCTTCAGGTCCATAGAGCTTTTTCTCTCAGCCACAGGAGCTAATTATCTAGAAGAATAACTGGCCCAGTGCAACCATGCCATGCGTTGACGGATTTTAATAGCACTTCATATTAATATGCAGAAGTAATTTGGTCTACTGAAATGCTGCCATAAATAGAAACACAATAGGTTACATTGTCAGTAGCTTGAAGTGGGGCTCTGCTGTTACAGACTGTGCTTTGCCAAGCACCCATATTTGGAGGTTCAAGGACCTTGGATAACTAAGTAGTTAATGCAAATCTGGCACTTGTAAGTCAAATGACTGTGTCCTGGCTCACTGCAGTTTGCAGTCTTAGGTACTCAGGTGCTGTAGATATGAAGACAGAAAGGTGGGGAGAGGGACATTTCTTAGTCCGATCCTGCCGTGCTGCATGGAAGGAGCAAACACCCTCCCTAGCCACCTCCACTCCCTAACAAAGAGGTGGTTGCTTGCCTGGTTTGATACACAGCACTGCGTCAGCTCCACAGCTGTGGCTGTGGGCTGGCAGGGAGGTGCATTTTGTGTGTCTGCTGTGTTCATTATAGCCTCCAGACAGGAGCTGTCTCCATCCCACCTGTATGGAGTTATAATGGATTTTATATTTGCTGAAGGAGACAGAGGAATCCTTCTTCAGATTTGTTAAAAACACTTTTTGTTTCTTTAATGTCTGGAACCAGGTAAGTTGTGTGAGAAATATGGGCTGACTCCCCAGCTTACACATGCCCCAAAGCCAGGCCTTTTCTTTTAATGCTGCTGCTTTTATCTTGACAGTGGCAGTCCCTGCTCAGCACATTTTCAGCATCTTTGCACCATCTACAGGGTTAAATGCTGTGCCTTGACCCCAGTGGCACAGCTGACCTCAGAGGAGATGCTCAGGGTGCAGAATTTGTCACCAGATATTGGGACAGAGGCACATCTGCTGCTAGACATGGGACTCTCGTCCCTCCCTGTTGCCTTGCCTGGCCCAGTAGTAATAAGGCCATTTCTATTCTCACCACTGTGGATGTCCTGTACATATCACTAGACATGTTTGCTATCATGCAGTCATACCTGGGTGGTAAGTGACTTGTCCACAGCTCCACAAGAATATCAATGTGACGTGCTCAACACTAGCCTGCACCTGTAAAGCACTTGCAAAGGATGAGGAAAGCTCCAGCCCCCAGGTGTCATTGCCTTGTGAGAGGAGAGCTCATCCTCGTGTGTAGGATGGAGGTGGAAATCTGCCCTCTCCAGAGATGTGAGCTCAGTCTGTGCCCTGATTTCTGCTTTCTCTGCTCTGTATTTACCTGCAAAGCAGGAGCTAGAAGCCTAATATTGCTTTAAAGCAAGGAATGCATAAACCAAGGTGAGCAACCCTCTGGAAACCCATTTAGGAAGAAATTTTATTCTGTGCTCCTACCTCAGAATTAATTTTCATTGTTTCTTCGTTGTGGTAGAGCAGGAGCTTCTGGCCAGAAGAGGTGAGATTGACGTAAACCTGGAGGCATGGGTACTGGGAAATTTTCCAGCAGTCTGGACCACAGCTAAATGAGCAGTTGAAGGTTTCTGTGATGGATGCATTGAGAAGCGAGCACTGAGCCTCTTCTGTCCAGACACTAAGTAGGAAAAAAAGACACATTAGAGCATGGCAAGAAAGGGCAATAAGCACAAAATGCAGGTCTGGCTTTCCATCAGGGATGTACCAGGGGGCATCTTGTAAGACAGTACATGTTGCAGGGCTTTGAGTGAAGGCTGGACTTTCTCACATCACACATCACAGTCTGTACCTGAAGTTTGTGCTTTGAGAACAAAAATACCTAACTCACGTCTATGTATAAACGGAAAGGGCACTGGAACTTTTAGTCTGGAGAAGGTACATTTGAAACCAAATGGAACCAGCAGAGATACCAGAGAAGAAAACTGAGCAGTCTGCCCTGGTGAAGAGTAAAATGCATGCAGTGCTGCATGACAGGACACCTTCGACCAAGACATAATGGTTAAACACCAAACCCCATTCAATTTAAGTGAAGGTTGGGAGGACAACTTTGAATTACCAGGGTACACATACTGATATGCATGAAGGCACAGTTACACACAAGTGGTTCTGTATGCAGCTCTCCTTGTGGAAAGACTTTTTATAGTGGCAGCTTGTTTGGTTTACCATAAGTTAAGTCAGCTGTTGAAATTGTTATATCTCCAATTTACCAGAGGCTAAACCTGAACAATAGAGCCTCGGTGTGCACTGGCAAAGTTCACCTGGGTGTCTTGCATGCATTTAAACATCCATGGCTGAATTTTCCTTGGGAATGAGAGCCATGGGAAGCGCATACTCAGGGTTCTGTGAAAAAAACCTTTCATGGGCTGGGGAAAGGTTTCAGCCCCACTCAGCATCTCAGCTCACACTCAGCATGGTTGTCCTGCTCCTCACCATGAATGGGCAGAAGGTCTGACAAACCTACAAAAGGCTTTACAAACCTACAAAAAGCTTTACATGATACGTAATATCAAAGATTTCTGACAAATTCTCCTGATACATTACTTTGGCAGTTATTCTCCTTGTATTTTCAGTTTTACATTTAAATTATGCTACAATTTGTGGGGGGAAATAAAATTTAAAGGTCATTTGCTTTTTTTTTTTTCTCTGTAAAAGAGAATAATCCCTAAGGAGTACTGACTGTGTGAAGAGTAGTGATAGCAAAGTCTCCTAGGTTGTCTTCTCACTTTCACTTTTCTGACTGCTGTTTTATTCATGCATGGGGGTAACAGAGTAACATCTACCTGCAACAGACTTGTGAAGATGGAATATTTGATACTTCATAGGTGCTTTTGGCAATTTTTCACATGGTTTGCAATATAAATCATATCTTTCCACATGAGCAATTTTGACCTTAGCAGCCTCTGCCATTGACCCTGATGTTGCTGAAAGTTATGGGAGAGCAATTTGGAAAAGCAAATGCTCTTGGATACTTAACAGGTCTTGATCTCTGTTTTCAACTTAACTTTACTTGAATTTAAAAAGGAACAAATACCTTTATCGTACAAATAAGATACTGCAGATCAGTACTCTTCACCCTCAGGCATGCCTACATTTTTCTTATCATTGCAAGGTCAAGAAGGAATATTTCCCTGCAGCTTCACTGATATAATTGAGGTTGTTCATAACAGTTAACTGGTATGCACTTACTGTACATGCCTGAAGAAGAAGCCTATGCTGGGTAACCCAAAACATGCCAAGTATTGGCTGCTGCCTCAGGGTGGTTTGGGCATGACAGACTAATGTTTTGATCCCCGGTTACACATCCACTCATCAGGGTGGAAAAAACATTGCTGACAGTCTTGTTACAGTCTGGGCTGGAGTTTTAATGGGGCTAGTGCTTGCAAACTGTTTTTAAATGCTAGCGAATCACAGGTCAAATTTTCTGCTTCATGGCAGAGAAGGAAGCCAGAGACACCCTCAGAAAAATTAAGTGCAGTGCAGTAATGATGAAAGATGATCTTTCACTTCCAGCAAAATTCTGTACTTCAGGAAGATTTCACTTATTAAAACAAAAGTGATTGCCTACATGGAATGCTACATGCATGCATACATACAGAGCAGCTTGATTTTTTCCCCAAATTAATTCTCCATTCTTCATTTGAAAATGTGTTGTTTCTTGAGGCCACTAAATATTGCTGTTGTCTCCTGAATCAGGGCTTTGCGGCAACAGCCCCTGAGAGGCTTACAGGGTTCAGCTGACTGCCTACTGACTGACAAGGATATTATACTAGTGTTAATCTGTAGCAAGTTTAAAGCCTATGAATCAAGGTTTTGTCAAACAGGGATCTAGTTCTTCTGTCACTCACACAGGTATCACTCAACTTGCTTTCACTGTAAGTATACCTAATGTATACTGGGGTAAGGAAGTGCAGAATCAGACCTATGCTGACCAAAGGAAAAAACAACCCAACTTTAATAAAAAGAGTAGAAAGAATAAGGCAAATGAAATGAGATCAGGGTGACCATCATGAAATTACCTTTGCATGTAAGACCGCAGCAGGGTGATTCCCAGGAGAAAGTACATCATGACAGAGCACACCATCATGGCCAGCCCAAGGAGTATGGCCCGGTCTTCTCCGGCTTTTAGGGCTGTAACTGTTTTCCTTTTGTCCAGTAGATCGTGATCCCTGATTTTTTGGTAAATATTTCTGAGGTTGAAAATAATACATTCTCATGTGAAGTTCATATCTAATCAAATAAGTTTCTACAGGGTGGGTAGTTCCACCTCCATACCCATCTCATGGGAGATAAAGGCTTAAGGGTCCTCAGGTGTCCTTTTTCATCGGATTCACTCTGACCTGGTGGAAACTTATTCAGCTCCAAAATAAATTACAGCCATTTCTGAAAAGGTAAAAACCTCTCATAGCAAATATAAAGATTAGACATTTGTGCCAGCTCAGTAAATCCTCCTTTGGTACAGCTTCATTGGCTCAGTAGAATTATATGATAGGTGAATTTGTCCGTCAATGCCATCTTACGCCACTACAAGGTGTTTGGGTATATGAGGTGTCTTTTCTTCAGTTCAGGTCTTATGTTACCATATGTAAAAATCAGCCTGAAGAAAATCGTCACTAAAATTATCTGAAAGGACCACATTCTATTTTCATTCCCTACAGGCTAGTGGTTTAGGTGATTTTCTGCCCTGAGTGTGACTCAAAGCTCATGAAACACTATGGGGATTTTCCAATTGATTTCTGTAGGATTTTTGATGGAGAGCTTATTTACTTTATTTGTAAAATAGCTTTTTGGAAGCCCAGTTACTCATTACAGTGAAAACCCTCACAGAAAATTATTCACCAGAGCTATTTATTCTGGGATTTAAAAAAAAAAAAAAAGAAAGAAGATACAAAAAACCATTCCCCCTTCAGCAGAGAGTCCTTTGCATTTTCTAACCGTAAGTCCTTCTTTCATCTCCGAGCATTTTATGATTCAATGAGTCATGAGGACACAATGGTGAAGAAGGAAATATTTGAGTACATTTCAAACACACTCAAAGTCTGTGGGTTTAAAATGTACTTACAGACCTGAGGCTGGTCAAAATCTCCTGTGTTTTCTGTTACAGTTCTTTTGAATCATCCAGGCAGCCCCCGAAGCATGTGAATCGCACACCTCTGAGCCCTGGCACCACCATAACATGGGCATAGTAGTACACGTGGAGGAAGTTCCTCTTCTACTCTCTGCAAAATGGCAGGTGAGCAACATCAACATCACTTTGGGCTCTAACAAACCCACCACTCATTTAAGCTGAAACCACCAAGTTTTACTAAGCCTTGGAAAAAAGCATGATGTCAGACCAAACATATAGTTTAGATTCACTACTAGGAACAAAGAAATGGAGTTAAGACAGATGTAAAACCATACATGAGCAGAGTAGAAACAAGAAAATAGGTTTAATCATAAAATCCCTGAAACTGGAATTTGATATGTATTTAGGTGATGAGTCATATTCAGGAAAAGCATGTATGGTGTGGGATTTTGTAGCAAAAATCTTGCTTAGATGATACTGTTGTCAGTAGTTTCCTATACCTAAGACCCCTTAAGGTTTCTTCATCCAATTGTAATTTGCATCTTTAGATGCCCATGCTTTCTCTTCAAAACTGTCCTTTAAATCTTGTCAGTGTTTTCCTAGTTGGAAATGAAATGGTAATTCAGCCTGTCAAAATTTTCCCTGGTGTTGGTGAGAAAAGATATATTGTGAACTGGCAGATGCAATTGCCTTCAAAGAAGTAATGTAGAGTAATAGCCTGATGCTACTTTTCTATTATTATTTATCAAACTGTATTTAACTCTGAGACCTGCTCTTAAGATTTGCATTGCTCTCAAATGGAAGCAGGCAGGAAGGCAGAGATTGTCATGCAGTTCCAGCACATTAACCGATCACACATCATAACTTATGTCAGCATGTAGACATAAAACAGACGCAGAACAATCCCTCACTAATGTCATCAGAGCATCTAGGACATTAAAGGGATACAAATGGACAATTTAAAAACAAATAGCTAATTGAGAATAGTTACAAATATTTCCCATGTGGCCTTGAGCCAAGAAACATGCAGTGAAAGGTAAAAAAAGGATGGGCTGAAGGGTGTGTTGTAGAAATTATCTATCTGGCAGGTGCCTGGCAAAGGGGATGGTATGTGGTGACCACCAGCCAGGTGGATATCCCACGCTGGGCTGCCATATAGTAAATAAAGCTAAATAAAGCTCTGCCTTAGAAGTCATGCTTGGAGCAGTCATTCAGTTGCTCTTCTGCAAGTATCTGTTATTCAAAGCCCTGAACATCAAGAAAAGTGGTAGCTTGGTGCCCCTGAGGCTTTTTTTTCTCCTGAATCCCTGACAGGACTCTATGTGGTAACACACGCTGAGGCATGCGGTGCTGTGGCACATGCCAGCGTGTGGTGCACCAGTCCTGACACAACCTGGGAGACATGCTGAGTAGCCATCCTCCCTCCTCCCCCAGCTCATGCCTTCACTGGGAATGTGTCCATTTCCTCCTTATGACACTGGGACATCCACTATTACCAGACTTGACATTTTTGCCCCTTAGAGCCCTGGTTTTGGGGGACATGATACGTTGTGCAAAATATTTTGCTGCTAACAGAGCAGCCTTGGAATCTCCTTAGCTGGAGCAACAGTGGGGGCCTGCACATGTGTGTGTGCTGCTCCTTGGAGGGGATTCTGTGAATGTGTCAACTTTTGACACAGCCCAGGGACCTCTTTCTGCTTGGTAAGCTGGAAGAGTGCCATGCTTAGCTGGCTGATTTTGGATCCCAGGGCTGCACTGGCACAATAAGCTGACTGTTGCGGTGTGCTTAAGTACAGATCATTGCATCCCAGACACTACTCATATAGGTGACTCCATCTAGTACTTGTAATTGCCTGCAATAACTTCCCAAATAAAACACTGAGGGGGGCTGTTTGTTTTTAAGGAAGTCCCAGCTGTCAGAGCATGGGGTCTTTCCACCCTGTGCAAAGACATTTAATAGAAAGCAAGCCTCCAAGGACAAAAGGTCTTTGCTCCCTTGGTCTTTTCCAAACTGAAATTCTCCCCTGCTAAATCTCCATGTTGCTTTTGCCAAACTGCTCAGAGGATATGGGCTGGCTGCTCTACCCAGTGTCGGCTGCCAGAAAGGAAACACGGACATGACTGTGCCTGCTGGGCACACAGCAGTGATTTCCCTCTCCATACCTCTCTGCACAGCAGCAGCGTGGGGATCCCTCTGCAATGTGATCTCCAGAGGAAGGCTTAGAAAGGACCTATGTAATGAAATTAGACAGCCCAGGTTATGTTAGCCTTAACATGAGACAGCCAAGGAGAGTTACTATGCTAGTCTGAGCCTACCAGCCTTAATAAATAAGTTCTGCATCTTCTGTAGATTTGCCCATATTTGCTGAAGCCAAGAGCTTTATTTGCCATCACGAGGTACATGATCTTTTAGCACCCACTTACTGAAAGGATGAGGCAAACTAACTTGCTTTGGCCTCTGCTGACACAGGACAGCTCTAGCTCTGGGGATGTGATTAATTTATAGGCGTGTATTAGGAATGGTCCTTTATGCAAAGAGTTTGGGCACAGCCACATAGGGCAGGAGAGGCTGAAGTAATCTTCTGACCCAGTACAACAGTTCTCATTTTGCTCCAAAATGGGGAGGTCTAGGAGCTCTGCAAAGAGGTGCAGTTTCCAAGCACCTGAAATTACTTTTTTTTTTTTCCTTTACACAAACACAAGTTGCCTACCCTCAAATTCTTTCCCTTGCAAATGGACCATGGTGTGGCACTGAGGGAGGTGCTGCCTCCTTCAGCGACTGCACAGTAATGGGGTTTGTCTGATGGGGATACCTGTTTGCCTGAATTATTTAGAGAGACTTTGAACTGACATTCACTTCTCTGATACAACAGTTATTATTATACAGATGTCACTCAAATTACCTCATGTTGAGGAGTTTACTGATATCAGAAAATTCAATTAAAGAGGGAACTTGCAGAAGTACAGGAGGCAGTCAGATAACCAACTCCAAATGGAAGTCCATGGAAACCTGCTGCCAAGCTGGCCTTTGTGGCTTCAAAATATGTTTGGGGTTGGATTATCAAAAGAGATGAGCACCTCTGCTGCTTTTGCAGAAAAGTTCAGCAAATGGGCCAATTCTCCAAAGAAATTTGGCATCCTGAGGGCAGCTCTGCTGCCTGAACTCATGACAGCATTTTCCCAAGCAAGTGCCAGCAGTAATGTCTCAGAACATCTGAAGAATGTGTTTTATTAATTGCCACTGTAGATACATATAGGTCTGTTTCTGTTTCACTGGAATTTGATATTTTGTGATTATGTTTGATAGTGATGGCAAGAGGAACTGAAGGAGAGGATACAAGGGAGGGAAGAGGGAAAAGAAAGAAAGGGAAATGTGTCCAGTTGTGACAAGACAAGCTGTCCAGCAAATCTCACTACAAAGGAGAGAGATTTTGAAAGAATGATTCTGAGCGTTACTGACAACTGTTCTTTCATCAGTGATATTTAATTTCTTTCATTCCCAACTGAGTGCTGCCTTTATCTGCAGACTTAAAACCTCTCTTTCCCTTTCCTCTATTCCCTGCTCCCCTGAGAGATCCAGTAACTCATTTAGTCCTCTGTCTCCTTCAGCCTATTCCCTCCAGCTACACCATGTAAGCAGGCTGGAGGCTACCAGCTCATTCTTAGGCTGCTTCTCATCCCCCAGTTATTGTGCAATGTATTGCATACATACTTATCCTCACACATGCTTGCATACAAAGAGAAAGCATCTCTAACAGCTGGATGTATCACCCACATGTGTAGAAGTTATGTAGGGCAATGATCTGGCAGGAGAGAACAAGGCAGTGTGTGTGGAGAAAGAGAAAACAGTGGTGTGGGCTGGAAGCAGGACACTTGCAAAAGACATACAGGTTTCACAGGGGGTGGAGCCAAGGCTGCAAACCTGTGGCTAGTGATTAGTGTGCTTTTAAATATGCAGTGTGTCTGTACTGACCTCAAAGATGGTCACGGTGTACTGCTAAAGAAGGAAGACTTTGGCCATGGCTCTGGCATTGCCCCTCCACTCTGTTTTGGCTTGGCATGTTAACCCTGGCACTCATTGGCTGGTCCTCTTGTCAGTGGAGCAGTAGCCAGGAGGGTGAGAGGCAAAGAGAGGACACCCTTTGCATCCTTCCTACTTCTCTAGAGCCACCACTGAAGAAAAGCTACAGGCCACATTCCTAAAGATTCAAACCTGTAAGAGACAATCAGCATAGATGCTGTTTACCTTTTCTCATCATGTCTGTAAGATGTAGAGCTCCGGCCACTGGTCCAAATAAACATTTTAGAGGATTGCCCAGTGTTGGCTTTGCTTGCTGCAGTGGGACGATGGAAGGACCTGGGGGAAGAGGGACAATTTTTGTCACTGCCAATCCAACGTGGCAGACCACATTACATTCAGTGTGCCAAATCCACTGCGGCTGTGCCCAGTGAACCCTGAAGACCTATCTTTTCTTAACTCAAGGTGAGATGTAAAATAATGGGAATGACAGACCAATGTGTATGAATGAAGGACAAATCTCATTAGCCCCACTGGAAAAGAGATGCTGGCTAATCAGGCTTAGCTATGCTCCACACTGCAAATGATTTGCACCATGGACCAGAAATATTTGGTAGTTTCAAAAAAGTTAATAGCTGCATCCAGTGTTCTTATGCGGTATTTTTAGGGGACAGCTATTTTTTAAGCACATACATGTTCATTGAATTATTTGGTTGTACTGCAGCTCTCAGTAAGGTGAGGCTCTCCAGGAAGGTGTCTGTGTGAGGCACAAATATGAGATACAAATGCAGCATTCTGTGGAAATGTAACTGATGTGACAAAGGTGTTTTTTCCCAGAGAGAAATTACTGTTCTGGGGCAATATGGCTGCACCTTAGATTTCTGCCCAGGGGCTTCTTTGTTTCACACCAGGGTATAAGGGCTGCTACCTTCTCTTAGGCTCTTCTAGTGAGGCTACAGCTCCCCTTGTAGCTCCTCCTAGTCTGCTGCTGAGTTTAGCGAGGCTCAGCTAAAATCTCAGTCCCTGAGAACTGAACCCTTCCTGGTGAAGGCTGTATTTTGTATTATTTCATGACACAGCACTTTGTGCTTTTACTGCATTCAGGGAAAATTATAAGGAAAAAAAAAAAAAAAAGAAATATTCCAGATACCAAATACTTTAGTGGTGAAGCTTTTCATACACTGGGTGCTATTCTTCATCTCACTGAAAACAAAACTTGACTGTTGATGCTGTCAGCAGAGAAGGCACATGGATTCCCCAGTGCTCCTTGTCTGAAAAGTCTGTAATGTCACTATCTACATAATCATGCAAAGGGATAATTTAAGTACTTGAATAGTGGTGATCCTGGGAGGACACTTAGATCCTGTAGAGTTGGCTGGGGGGGAAGACTGACATGGATGGAAGCTAAAACCCACCTGTACACAGACAGGCTGATGGGTGCCAAGGGACTGGGCTTTCCATCTAGAGTCAGCCCAGAGCCCCACCATGAAGCAGACCCAGGTGAAACTCACACCCCAATTAGGCAGCTGGCTGGGCAAACTGGCCAAGCTGGTCACCCTGTCACCTCCTCCTTGCTGGGATCCTTCTGCCATGCTCAGAGATGCTGCCTCAGCCTGGGACTTGCAGGCTGGGACCTTGCTAGAGGTAGTAGACTTTTGTCTACTAGTAGTAGACAAGACTTCTGTGCTTTCATGCACAGCAAATTGGACAAGAAAGAGGTCCAAGAGAGGAAGAAGGAAGGGAGTCTCCCTCAGCCTTTTCCCCGACTTTGTAGTCCTCATGGCATCTCTGAGAGCCAAAAAAGACTCTTTCCTTACAACTACTCCAGTTAAGTATTGGGGAATAAACAAGATGAAGCACTTCCTCCCTGAAATAACTATAGTTCAGAAGGTGAAATAACATCTGCCAGGATCTAATCAATATAGCCACTGAGAAGTGTCTTATAGTGATAATGGCCAGAAATTTGGGTTGCAGGATCTTGGGTCTAATCCTTACTCTGGTATGTGAGATTGCACTCACTACCTCAGACAGCACAACAGGACCACCAATCCTGCACTGAATGAGCTGTTTTTTCTGCACCAAGTGATGCAGGAGGGCTCAGAACAACTGCCCAAGGGTCTGGAGACCACATCTGATGTTGGTCTGGGACCTGTCCCAGGCTGAGTCCTTTAATGCTGGAAAATCAAATTATGTATTTGCCACTGCACCCTTTAGGTTGTCACACACGAGCTGCATGACAGGAAAGCCTGGCTGGTTGTGCTGCCACAGCCTGAGTGGTGCCAGAGCCATCAGGAGGTGGTGGGGAATGCTATCAGAGAGTCTGCTCTTAATTAAGCACAACTTGGGCACACATTAGAGGTGACCAGTAGCTTCTGCTGATGTTTGAGTCTACAGGGACACCTAGACAGGACTTCCTGGGCAGGGAGGTGGATTTGCAAGCTCCAGAGCAAATTGCAGGAGCACTCCTCGGGCAGTAGGTGGGTGAGAAGGGTCTGTCCCTCTGTGGGGATGACATAGGAGGAAAAGGGGTGTTTCTCTTCCTACTAGAGTGATTTCAGACAAGTGCCATTGCCCTGAAGCAGTCCTAAAGCCATTGCTTTATTAGTGGGGCAATCCAAGCTAACCGTCACTCTTTAACACACAATCGCACATCGAATTCTTGTAAAGTTATAACACTGATGACATTAATGCTGCCACTCCCAAAGTCAGATAAAAATGACAAAAATCAGTGGTTCCTTTAGGTGGGGGTGAACTGTGAGGTAAGAGCCTTTTGTGGAACAGTAACAATACAAATTCCCCAAGACCCTAATTTGAAGGTTGTTGGGGTACTTGTAACCTAGAACAATTGCAATCTACATGACTAGGCATTGCCCCACCAGGTCAGTTAGCAAACTTCCATGCCTTTCTCCTCTCCCAACTTAATCCCAAAGCAGGGCTTTGAAGCCCATTCCTTCCCTGTCCCCTCTCTCATTTCTGTGAAAATAAGTAGAGCTACTCAGCTGCAGTTAACTAATTTTTATCATGTAACAAGTGATCAGCCTATGAAACATACTAATGCAGGATGTCCTCCTAGCACTTAGAGTGAAAGTGGATTGCTCCATTGCTGGAACAGGCAGTGACGAAAATGCATTACAGACCATGTTTTTAGATGGAGAGTTGGATTTTATATGTGTATTTACTTCTAGCTGTCTCTATGTTTATGTTAAGCATAGGGTTTTGAGACCTACGAGAATCATTTATGGCCCCAAACTAATGAGCTTTGCTCCCCTTATAGCATTTCTTTTCCTGGGCAATGTGACCACTGCAAAAAGGGAAGCACTTGCATTAATTTTGCCTCATAAAAGGCAACCTGAGTCATCAAAAGCCAACAAAGCTAAATAATCATGTAAAGATATAATCACTGACCTCTTAAGCTTTGTCTGAATACACACACACACACACACACACACACACACACACACACACCCCATTCTACATTGTCCATGCTGTCAAGTGCTCTGGGTGTCCCATCCCAGTATTCCTCAGCTAGAGGATTCATCTAAACCCTGTGGCAGTTCCCTGTGAGCCCTGAAGTTTTTCTGCTAGCCCACATATTAACCTCTCCCTGTGCCACAATGCAGTGGTCAGTGCCAAGTTTCTGGACAGACAGGACTAGTGCTATTGAATGATGGGAGGTGGTTGGTCTTTCTCATGGTCAGTGAGACATTTTTGGGAAAAATTTCCACCTATGGGAAAAGGAAGATGCTGAAACCAGGCATCAAACACAACCTGCAAGGGGACAGTGATTAACTTTAAAATGAATTTACTGAATATAAACAGTCCTGCCTGACCAATTTGGTGGCCTTCTATGATGGGGCTATGGAACTGACTGACAGGGGTGGAGCAGTTGACATCATCTGCCTGGACTTGTGCAAAGAATTCAACACTGTGTCACATGAGATCCTTGTCTCTAAGTTGGAGCGACATCAATTTGATAGGTGGACCACCCTCTGGATAAAGAAGTGGGTGGATGGCCGCACACAAAGGCTTGTGCTCAATGGCTCAATATCCAGCTGGAGACCAGTAAGGAGTGATGTCCCTCAGGGATTGGTGTTGGGACCAGTCTTGTCCATCTTTATTAGTGACATGGACAGTGGGACTGAATGCACCCTCAGCAAGTTTGCTGATGACACCAAGCTGGGTGGTTTGGTTGATATGCTGGAGGGAAGGAATGCCATGCAGAGGGATCTTGACATGCTTGTGAGGTGGGCTGATGCCAACCTGATGAAGTTTAACCATGCCAAGTGGAGTCGGAACAATCCCAGTCAAAGCTACAGGTTGGGCAGAGAAGAGATTGAGAGCAGCTCTGTGGGTAAGGACTTGGGGGTGCTTGTTGGTGAGAAAATGAACATGAGCTGGCAGTGTGTGGTCACATCCCAGAAAGCCAACTGTATCCTGGGCTGCATCAAAAGGAGTGTGACCAGCAGGTCGAGGGAGGTGATCCTGCCCCTC
>JANRGW010030690.1:0-24181 GCA_024733675.1 Psilopsiagon aymara | reverse complement strand
GAAGTTTAGATTGGATATGAGGAAGAAATTCTTTACTGTAAGGGTGGTGAGGCACTGGAATAGGTTGCCCAGGGAAGCTGTGAATTCTCCATTGCTGGTGGTGTTCAAGGCCAGGTTGGCCAGAGCCTTTGGTGATGTGGTTTAGTGTGAGGTGTCCCTGCATGGTTTAGTGTGAGGTGTCCGTGCCCATGGCAGGGGGGTTGGAACTAGATGTTCTTAAGGTCCTTTCCAACCCTAACTATTCTATGATTCTATGCCCCAATAGTCTTGTGCACACCTATGTCCGTGATGATAGTATATTTTCCTATGATTTTACTGAGCCGAAAAATGGGGAGAAGTATTGTGTCATGAAGAATGGAACAATAAATAAAATGGCCTGTTGATGAGTAGCCTAATTGCTGGGTAGTCTGGCTTTTGGGTGCATGGAATATTTCTGCAGGCAAAGTGGTGGAGGTAACTACTGTATTAAGGTGCTCCTCTCTGATTCAGGAGATGATCCAGGGGAGTTTTCTAGTCCTGATGTTGAAAGAATGTAAGAGCTGGACCTGGAACAAAGACCAGTTCCTGAAATGTCTGACTCAAAAGAATGGTCCATGTCAACATGTAGGGGTGTATGGAAACAGAGGTACACCAGGGAGAGTGTGAGGAGAACCCTGGGGTATCTGGCTGAGACCCTTTGTGGCTGTGGCTGTAGTGTGACACAAAAGCCCCAGTACATATATACAAAGGGAGGTCTCACAAGCTAGCATTGAAACAAGAAACCACGTGACCATCTAGTTGGCAATTCCCCTGTTCTGGCACAATTCAGAGGGCAGTGGATTTTTTGTAGTCAAAATGCCTGTTTTCTCTGCAGGTCTCCATCTGAGCACAGTACCTGCTTGCCCCGATCTCACCTGTGTGTGGCCGTAAGAGAACAGGAAGCATGGACCAAGGAAAACATCAAATAGATAACTCATAAAATAAATGCATCTGCATTAGTAGAAGACAGTTACCACTTAGGGATCATTTAATGCTCTGGCAGCAGCAACACTAAACTGTAAAGCAGCAACAGCAATATCAAATGGTGCATTTCTGCCTCGTGACCAGACTTTGCTGTACCGCAAGTTAATGGATACATTGCAGGAGAGAGTGACATAAATAACTGTCCTCATTGGAGCATCTCAGGATCTCTGGCTGTACTAACTGACTAATTCAACTAGCAGATGACCTTGAATTTGGCATTCCTCATTATGGCAAGGGGAAAATGGACAGTGGGCAGCTGGTGTTAATGTCCTGACAAGAGTTTAGGAAGGCTGAGACTAATGATGCTTCATTAATGAATGCACCTCTATTTCTAGCCCTTCTCCTAAATATCCCCAGAGCTCAGACAGAGCTCTCCACCTAGTTTTCTATTTGAATGAGGGAGATACACAGGCAGTCTTTCTGGGCTCCCATGGCACAGGCGAGTCTAGGACACTCCATGTCCAAAGGCGGAGAACAGGGCTGCCAGTGACAACTGAAGCCGTTATATGGGGATGCAGTTTAGCTGTGTGTGGAATACAGCAGCATTTGTGTTTGTTTTCAAAGGCAAAATTTCATTTAACTTGAAGTCATCCTTTACAATTGTTACTTCCCTCTCCCAGTATATACAAGAGTAAGAGAGAGATTCAGGCAGGCTGAGATATCTATACCTCTAGCAAAGACAAATCGCAATATATTCACACTTCAAAAATAAATATTCCAAAGTAACCTTTAAATCTTCCTGCTTTCCAGCTCCTGATGTTTTTTCTTGCATGCTCTCTTTCTGCCTTTTCAAAAAACTTCCAAGCCTTGCCTTTTAATGATGTTTTTCATCCCTAGGCTGCTTTTCCAAGCTCTTTCCCAAGAGCTACCTTCCTGGTACTAGCCTAAGTAGCCCACACAGCATGGGTGTAGACTGTCCAGTCTTTACTCTTCCTGATCTTTCTGACTTTAACTTCCCTCTCCACTTTTTCTTTTCTTTCTTTTTTTTTCCCCCGGTGCCCCTTCCTATATATTACTATCCCCATGATGACTTGTTTCACTCACCTTGGACACGTTGCGTTAGACTTAATTATTCTGATTAGTTCACTGGAACATCAACTCTCTGAAGACATTCCTGTGTCCCCAGATCAGCTAAAAAGGAGGGAGCTACTGTCTGTCATCACAAGTAAGAGAGGACAAACTTTTCTTCTTCTGGCCACCTTGGAGCACTACGAACTCAGCTTCCTCATCTGGGATGTAGCACAAGGGATGTGCTAGTTCCATCACTGTACCTGGCAGAAGATACTTTCAGGCTATCTCCAGGTAGCAGAGCATCTAATGAAGAGCAAGCCCGTATTACCATCCTCATGTTTTGGTGCTGATGAGTTTACAATCCAAGCACGAGGCAATGCCTCTCTTGGCACGTTGCAGTCACTGGGGATCAGCATTTGTGAGGAACAGCTGAGGAAAATTGTTCCCTTTCCCTGTCAGAACTCTGCAAATGTTTTTAGATTTCTGTGCTGCATTTGAATTTACGTAGCAAGTGACACATTGGACAAGCACTGTATTCATCATCTCGGCTGCCTTCTGCCTTTAGAGAAGGGCACAATCTGCCTGTGAAATGGGCTGGCTTTGGGAGAGGGCGCAGCAGTGGCAAGCGCTGGTTCATACCCCTGCAACATGCCTCCAGTTGAGCCAAGAGAGTTTTATGGAGAGATCTGCTCTACCAAAGACCAGATAGTATCACACTGATGAGGAAGGATCCTGGGAAGGGGAATGAAGGCAGGCTAAGTGCTGTACTACCTCACTTGCTGCAATCCTTTACATTTTAGCATAATTCTTTGTAATTGAAGAAGGATATATCACTTTGGGTGCTGCACCACACCAGAAGAGCTATGTGGCCCTGGACCAGGCTGGCTGGCAGTGAAGATGCTCTGTGTTTTCCTGTCATGCCATGACAAACCCAGTGAGAAATGGAGAAAGGCCGAGAGAAAGGAGCTGGAGGCTTACTGTTGCATTGCTCCTCCACTCCCAGGGCTGGGAGGTGTTTCTCGCTCTAGCTCCAAGCTGGAGGCAGTCTCTCATCATCAAAGAGAGAAGGACCTCCTTCCCAGCTGAGATTTTGTGGGTATCTACTTGACTAGATCTTAGATGAGGCTCTTTTGGGTACTAGAAAGGCAACTTTTGAGACTAATCAGTTGCTCAGTTGAGCTGGACACTTCTGACTATGCTGAACTGAAGCGGCTTCTGTCTTGACTCATATCCCTCCACCACTGTTACCTTAGAACCTGGGATTTACATCCCCAAACTGTGATGCAACAGGATGTTGCCAATACCAATTTGCAAGTGGTGAACAGAGGCACAGAGGCTGCTGAGACTTAGCCAAAATCTGCTGTGGATGCAGTGAAGAAAATAGCCTAAAAGACAGTGGACAGCCACCTTCCACCCAGTGTGGAGGGAGGAGAGATTTCCATAGCAGAGAGCAAAGGCAGAGCCTTGCTTTGAGGAAGTGCCATGTCCCATTCATGGGGACATCAACTCTAGCTCCACTTTGTGCAGCTGTGCCTCAGCTTTAAAACCTTCCAGAGAAGACCTGATCTGAGAAGTACACAACTTTTAAATATCCCTGAAGAGAGTATTTCTTTTCAGGAAAGTAGTGCTAAAACCCTGTTGGTGTGTTTCCAAGTGGGAGCTGAGGGAGAAAAAGGCTGAGGCATTGCTGGGAACAGGGTGGGCACTAGCAGCACTTAGGGAAGCCACAAAGGAGAAACATCACACGAATTATGAGGCTGGGGAGAGAGGTGAGGGCAGAGAAAGATAAAGCAGCACGCAGAGGAAAAGCACAGGCAGGCAGGGCAGGAGTGTTTTTTTCTGCCACCTAGTTTCTTGAGCAGGTCAATCATCTTTTATCTCCTTTGAATTTGTCCCTGTGCCATTGAGAGCACCAGCCGGAACAAAGCAAAAAGCAGAGGCGAGCTAAAACTACTACCCAGCGGGAAGTGAATGCACTGGCACTATTTATTTTTGAGTCTGCATTTGGATTAGCTGTAAAGAGCTGTGTGGATAAGCAAGCAGGCAATTACAGCTGGGACGTGCTGCTCATGAATGGAAACAGCTCCAATCTGCTCAGGACATATTGAAATTCTAATTCAGTTACATTTCTTTAGTTACAGTGCTCATCACAGACACTAAAAGAGATGGGATTAAAAAATAAATACAAATCTAATGTTGCCTTTGGTCTGCTTTCTCTGCTCCCCTTTCCTCCCTCCCCCCCTCAGTTTTAGCTGTTGTTTGGCTTTATTTTCTGTGGAAAATACAGCAGTCTTCATTTAGTCTGCTTGTTAATTTTTACGAAGATCTAACAGACTGCAGCTGGCCAAACTCATGCATGATGGGTGGGCAGTCAGCATGAGTGCTAGACTGCTGCTGAGGTTTCACGTCACATCTTACTAAAGACCATTATGCAGAGATATCTGTCAAGACTGCAAAAGTACAGGTGAGACACAAAGGCACAGAGCAAGGAGGTGATTTGCACCAGCTTTCTACTGGCTTCATCCCTGATCCACACCAGTGCTCAAGTCCACCAGCCCACACTGCTCTCCCAGTAAGCAGGTTGGCTTTGGGTGTTGGTATAAAGCTACTTTGCTATTTCAGGCAACAACTTTTGCACTGGGTTTGTGCAGGTAAGTTAGTAAAAGGTAGGATCCAGTACAGTGGCCAAGGAAGAAGACCAGGAGTTCTGCATCAGCGCTGCCAGTGTGACCTGGAGATTCTAGCAAGTGATTTAACTATGTGCTTGTTGAGTTTCCCTGGCTGTCAGTCAGTTATGTATTAAATCTGCTGGTATATGCAAAGAACAGTTAACTGAGATCTAAATTTCTGAGATTGCCAGGTTGGAGAAACAAGAGGAGTGTGATCTTGGGTCTCCAGGTGCCTGGCTGTCATACTTTCCTCATGACTGGTCCTTTGGACCTACTGGGGAACCTCTGAATGCAAAAGGGATGTCTACAGACAGGCTGTGAATAGTTCTGACCTCTTCAGCTTGGAAACCTGGTTATAACAGACACTGGGTAGAAATTACTTGTTTCCCTTGAAATTAAGAAAAGGTCTTGATGGGGAAAGACATGCAATACCTCCATACTGCTGACACTGAGGAGCTGTTAAGTAAGCTCCTCAGTAGTAAAAGCTAACACTCAGCTTGCATCTCACAATCTCTTTCCTTTTTATCTTATAGGAAAAGAGTACATTCTGCAGAATAAACACTCTGTAGTGGCTCCTTATCCTTTCAGGACACAGACTTCATCACCAGTAGCCCTCTTAGTTAAATATGATGAACTGGTGTGTCAAATTCACAAAACAAGATTTCATGCCCACTGGAGACTTTTTCTCCTGCACACATTTCATGTAATTTTCACACAACTGAAGATTTCAAGTGTCCTATTTTTTAAATTTTACTTTTGTAGAGTCAGACGCTCGCTAGCATTTTAGTTTAAGTTGTGTGCAATATGGCTACATCTCCATGGACTGTTGAACTGGTGCAGGCGCTCTCTGGAACTCCTTGTTTGCTTTGCTCACTGGTAAGGATTTCCAAGGCACGGAATATTAGGGACAGAAACATACTGCCTGACTACAAAAAAAGTGCAAAATTCTAATTCCTACAGGGAAGGTGCATGTCCCAGACGACAATTATTAGCTTAAAGAGCTAAAGGAAGTATTTCTAATGGATGCATTCATAGCTAGGACACAGGTCAGAACCAGCCTGATAGGCAAGACTGGGAGAAGTTTAGAAATTAAGTGTGTTATATTAAGGCAGGTTATTAGAAAGACAGGGAACATAATATAGGAGAAAATATGGATATGCACACACACAAGAGAGAGTAGGAATGGCTGCATATTGCAGAAAGTAGTAATGAAATTTACAGAAGTAGTGGAAAGAAGTGGATGGGAAAACTGGCAGAGTCAGTGAGTCAAATGACTACTGAGATGAGAATAGTGAGCTGGGCTTAGTACAGTGCTGCACCAGCCTATTAGGTCACAGAACAGTATAATCACTAAATCACATGCATTGTGGATGAGTTCAGCGCATGATACACTGGATGGTACAGATACAGATTTAACCTCCTTAGAAAAACAATAACTTGAGAACTTAAGGCTTTCTATACAGATGTGTTCCTGTAATATACTTTTTGGAGTAAAACCAGTTTTTGAGAGTCAGGAAAAAGGATAGTGCAAAAGAACAAAAGCAGTTTGTCTAAGAGAGAACAGAGTACATACTGCCTCTACACAGTTTTGAACTGACAAAGATAACAAGATATTGGCAATCCTCTGAGGCCAGTGGAGCATTCTGAACAGTGGAGGGGCCATGCCCATGAAAAAAAAACCCCAATGTGTCTTGGTCTCATAGTTGGTCTACAAATGAAAACTAGGCTAGAAGCAGGCACAGATGCTTCCACTCCTTATATGGCAACATTCTATATTAATTACAGCAATCATCCAGCTTTGAAAAATGTTAACTGCCGTGCTATTACTGTTGAAGAATATTGAATTTCCAAAGAGGTGAATTTCTTTTTCTCTCCCTAATCATGATTACTTGGCTTAGTACTTGGGCTAAGCTTTATTTAACCAAGATACATGGATATTTCCAAAACCAACGTGTTAACATTATACATCACATTGTTACCTCTTCTTGGATTTCTTTCCTTATGTGCTTTTTTACTTGGCTGCTAAACACAAAAAACAATAAGAATAGGAAGGAGGAGCTGTGTAGAATGCCATATGGATTAAAGATCAAAGAAATAAATAAGTCTGCTTTCGACCCATTACTTCATCCTAATCTGTGCTAGCATTTTTCCTCAATCAACATAATATAAAAACATTATTTTGTCCTATAATTTCCCTTTTCTGAAGCATGAGAGTCCACACTACATTTTTGCAGACACCACCAGCCTATGTGAATAATGTTTTGTTGCTTTCTATTTGGAATCCCTATTTATCATTTAAGCTTATGTGCCAATACTGTAGTTTAACATTCAGAAGAGCAGATGGGGAATTGCAAACAAAACTTCTGTCAGTGATAACAGGACTTCCACACTTCTTTCCCCCCGGGTATAGTGAATATTTTCCTTTTCAACAGTGCTGGGCAAAACTGCCTTAAGGAATTTGTGATGGCAAAACTGTGCACTGGCAACACGCTGAAATTGTCAGGGTGCAGGAATAGATTTTTGGTTACTGGGCCACTTGTGGGAAGTTATTTTGTAGTAGCTCCTGGAAGGTACTCATCTTGGTACAGACGTTCAAGTGCAAAATACTTTGGCAAGAACTGCCTTTCTAGCAAAGTCATTGTGAGATCTGGCACTGAACAGCTTCTCCTATACAAGTGGGTTCACCTGACCATATTGTTGCCCAGCAGTCCAACTTTTGATGACCAGGGCAGGTTGCAGATTCAGGAGAGGCCCCTAGATCCCACTTTTTCCTTTCTCGCTTTCCACTCCTCTGCCCCACTGCTGAGGGGAATTTCAAGGCTGTGCATGGGTATCTTAGTGCGGCTGACTTCCTACCCATCTCTTACAACTCCTTACACAGTGGTGGTGTCCAGGGGTTTACATGTGTGGATGTGTGAGGACCATATGTGTTGGACCCTTCATCAGAGAAAAAGCTCTCACTTTTTTCCAGCAGCTCCATGCACCATCACTTTTCACACACTTGGGGGTAGCTAGTTGGTGTGTTGGAAACCATCACTTGCAATATGAACAACTTCACAGAGTGCAAAGCATTTTATCTGCTGTAGGCACAAAATTCCTCACCATTAAGTAGTGACATTCATCCAAACATCCTATCTCTGTCTTGGGGACACTGCCAAGCTGGAAAGCCCCATGGCAACTCGCTGGGATTGATCATCCTTGTGCTCTGCTGGCTTTGCTCTGGGCAGCAGGGCTGTGCTGCTGACGCCGGCCAGCTGCCACCCAGCAGTTGCTGAATGACAAGGACTATCAGGATCAAGACAAAATCCATTGTGCTTACATGCTGAAAGTCACAAGGGAGATTAAAAACAGATTCTGGCTGCTAAAAGGTGCGTTGAAGACACACTCTTGCCAAGAAAACCAGACCCTTGAGTGCCAGGCAGATGGGATTTCTTCAAATAATTACCACAGATTCAGCCTGCACCATCTCATCTTCTCTGGTCTTTTTTCATAAAGGGGTCTATCATTTGGCCATGCCATTATCCACCCACATTCTTCCCAACAAGAAGCTTTTACTATGCATTTGATACTGCCATTAATAAAGCAAGGAATTTTCAAAATCAGAACATGTAGGTTATGACTGCATTCTCAAATTTTTAAGGCAGTTTAACTTTTGTCAGTTAATTTTCACCCTTCTGACGCTTTAATGAAAGCTCTTCCTGCCTCTGTTTCTCCTAAGAATCCCTAAGCCCCAGGAATCATGTAAATGACATTTGAATCAAAATGCAGAAAAGCTACGTTTTCACATTAACCTTGAAAACCTTGAAGACCATTTCCACCTCCCACGGAATACAGTGTGTGTGTATCTCATTATAAAGGTGCATTACAGCAGAGCTTGTGACTGAGGAGACTGATAAGGTAAATTTAACCAAAAATGTTTCTCGTGTGTAGATATTCTCAAAATCCTAATTTGCTACTAAAACCTGGTATTTTAATTTTAAATTTATTTAGATCAATGTAAGCAAACATAACTGCAGGAAAACTTGCTAAGGTTACAGCCAACAACCTGCAGATGACTTGAGCTGTCCCTGTTGTAACACTGTAATACGGTGTAGTTACTAAATAGAAACCAGGAGTCTTCCTGCTGTGTTCAGAGGGCTTTCCTCCCATATTAATCTGACAGTAGTAATTCAATTACAGGAAAATATACTCAAAGGCTGCTGTAATATGGACTGCATTTTTATTTCATAGGGTGTAAACTTTAACTTTCACCCTTACCTGCTCCTCTTTCTTACACTGGAAATGCTGTTGTGATTTCCCTAGCTCAGCTTCTTTTATTTCTTCCTTTAAAACTGGTTTACTATCTTATTGAATTCATTTCCATGCTCTTTTATGCGTACTCAGAAGAGAGCAGGTCTTGTTTCTCTTCTTATTTACATCAGTGAGGTCAGGGGCTGAAAGCAGAAGTGTGTGAAGTGGTAGGGCAATGCCGCAGAACGTGTCACCATCAGAGCAAAGGCATTTCTTCAATTTGCTGTGGTCTCTTGGGAAATCCTAGCAGCTGGACTAATGTTGGATGTAATTGAAGAAATATTCTTCTTAAACTGGTAGGAGGTTCAGTATCTAAATATAATCCCTACTGAGGGAAGGCTCAAAAACTGAAATTTGACCTTCATGAAAGCCAAAAGAGAGATTTTGCAGTATCTGATTTAAAAATTGATGTGGAACATTTTGTGCAATACTAGCTTTTTTATTTCTTCATACTGTTTGTATTTATTTTTACCTTTCATCACAATGGAAATTCATGTCCAATATTCAATCAAAGTCAAGCATTACTGCTTTTCTACTCAAATGTCTGAGTCAAATACTTAAAGTGCAACACCAGCAGCACTGTGACTAGTATATAAAAGAAATCAACATTTTGCACTATAGCCCAGAGGAGTGCCTTCCTTTTCCTTTTTTGTTTATTTGCTATCAGAATATGTTGCCATCAAAAGTGGGTACCTTACAGCTATTGGAAAATGTTGTTACTGGGGTATATTACAGTTGCCAGAGTGCTCCCCAGTCAGATCACTTTGCTGGTTCAAAGCTCTGAGCTCCTTGCAGGAGCACTACTATCAAATGCATTTGTCAACCTGGAATCCGAAATTTGCTTTCTCTTTCTTGGATGCAGAGAAAAGCAAAGTTTATTTAATATGGGAGATGGAAAGCTGAAGTGGAACAAGAATGACTACCACTCTGCAGGTTTCCAGCTCCTCTTTATGCCCTCAGGAATTTCGCTTTTCTACCACCACCTAGAAAGCTCTCACTTCCTTCACTGCTGCTGGAGCAACAGTGCTTTCATCAGCCAGCTCCTTCAGTGGCTTTCTAGTCCCAGGCTTGGTCTGATATGAAGGTGACCATAGGGTGACAGAAGACGCTCATCTAACCCATTGCTGCTGTTAATCCTTCCACAAGATGCCAACACTGGTGTTAAGGTGGTAGAAGAGGAAGGACTGACCAGGAGAGAGCACCACCAGTTCTGTTTCTGAACGTTTAGACTCACAAAATGAATTCCCATGGGGTATGCATGTATTGAACATGGGTTACTGAGAAAATATATCCATATGTGGGATGTTACTCCAGTGTACTCTGTAGTAAATACAAGCTAGTTGACTGACCTGGAAAGTCAGGTTGGCTGCAGCTGTGCCCTGTCCCCACTTTCTGCTTCTCTCTGAAAGAATATCTTCCCAACTGTTAGCTTGTCAGTACTTGGAAGAGTACCAGCAATGGCAGCAAGCAACTGACAGTATTTCCTGAGAAAGTGTACTTTCACTTCTACAGAAAACATGAAGCTGATCTAGGAGTACTTAATTTGGGAGCTGTAACTGAGCTGCAGTAAAAAGCAGCACTGGAATACCGCTGACGGATTTCAGCAGATCAGGTCCCCTACAATTAAACTAAATTTCATCACACCATACAAGGTGTGATATCAGGTTTGCTAATTTCTAAAACGATGTGAAGACGATGCTGCAGTTGTGAGAGGAGCAGGTGAATTATAGGTACTTAGGCAACACCATAGGGATATGAATTCTGTTTATTGCAGAAACCTGCCTCTATAATTAATAGAAATAGTAACGTTTCCTTGCTCTGTTTTCATTAATTCTGATAGCTTTGGAAGATCAGAATGGATTAGGAAACACATTTTGGAAAAATAAGAGAGAACCAGGGGACTTTCTTGGCTTTTCAGCATCACTCCAAATCTCCTTCTTCAACGTGCCAGGGGCAAAATTACTAGCAATTCTCTGTGAGTAACAGACCATCTGTCACCATAATTGTAGCTTTATTTCATTTTTCCTGTTTCTGGAAGAAAAGATCCAAACTGCCTAACTGAACTGAACATTATGAAATGTATTTTAAAACCCTGAGAAACAGTCACAGTCAGTCCAGAGCCTTCTTAAACCTCAGCAGCTCTCTAACACCAATGCCAGCACCTCCCAATAAAAGCTGGCTTCAGGGTTTACCTAAGAAGCTGCAAATGATTCAAACAGCCATGTTTCCTTTAGCAGGAGTTTTATAGGCATCTCCCCCTCTCTTAGGAGGCTTAAACATGTCAAGGTTTAAATTGTGCTTTATTTATCTCAGTGGTATAGTATGATATTGTTCCTACAGAAGCAATGATGATACTTTATCACCAGTGGTAGACTGGAGCGCACCGCATGAAGCAGAGCTGGTGCACGAGCTGTCTCAGCCATGGTCAGCAGCAAACAAAATATAGCACAGGCTTCAGTCTGGGCATCGTTTTATTATTTTGGATACTTCAGGGACTTGAGGGAAGGGTTGTCCAGAGAGGATATAGAAAACCAGGAAGCTACACAAGGGACAGTGGCCTTCACCTCTCCTGGTGGAAAACTTTGTTCCCAGCCCTTTCCCTCTCAGGGTCAGAGGCACAGGAATACATGTTTCAGACATTACTTATTTTCCCACAGATTAATTGAAAAGAATATTAATCTTAATAGCTTTTTGACATGAAGTACATACTGACCACTGAACTGTTTTAAGAAAGGCTTTTATTCATATGACTCCTTTGCCAAATGTAATCCAATTAAATGATTGTATTTCTTTACCTATATTGACATGGTGTCAGTGACAATTTCCATTCTCCCTATTATTTCTATAAATAAAGTCATCTGCCATAATTAAAAAATATGTACATGCTAAGACCTCCATTAATTCTTCTCCATGTTAATCTAAGAGCTGGGCAGATGTTTATTAATGCCTTGTTACACTGTGTTCATCAGCTGTTACCAAGAATAGAAAGGCTGAGACCTGATCTCACTCTGAAGGTTAAATAAGAGCATATCTGCCTATATCTTGGCTTCTGCTTGACTTTTTGACAATATCTTGTTTTACCAGAATGCTTTTTAAACCTTTAACCCCTCTCTCTTTTTCTTCCCCTCAGTGTCCTTCAGACCACGTATGAAACTCAGCAGCATTACCCTCTCTCCAGCACTGGGTTCAGCAGCCTTTTAGCTTCACCCTGATGTCTGCCTTGATTTCAGTGGAGTTGAATTAAATCAGCCTGTGGCCTGCCCTCTGCTTCTCCCTCCTGGAAGGTATGTAAGGAGCAGTGATGCCAGGAGAAAGCCCAGGTTCACCCCGTTCCAGGCCAGGCTCCCACTGTTGGGTACTTGGTTCAGGTGTGAGGACCTGCACCAAGCTGCAAGGGGTGCTATGACCAGCCTGTGGGATCTCGTGCACCCTCCTGGCATCCTGCAGTTGGCAGGTTTCAGAGCTGTCTAACCTCTATCCCAAGCCATCTCCAATTGTTAACCTTCACTGGACCTTCTGCCAAGAAACACCACAATTTAATGGTGTTGTCTGTCAAAGTACTTTTTCCCCTGTGTTTTCTGAAATACTGTGCTTGAGAACCTGAGGTCAGTTCCTGATCTCCCTCTCTTATTTGCCTTGTGTCTTCTGTCTTTTCCTGCTCCCTCTTCTTTCCCACCACCACTTGGATCGGTCCTATGTGCACTTACTGTGCCCATCATGGCCTCTCCACTGATTTTGGTGGTGATGTACTAACTTTCGCCAGCCAAACAACTGTCCTGTAACTTCTGCAGTCACAGCAGGTACTCAGCTTTGTGTCTATAGGGCTGCACCAAGAAGCACTGAGCTTCAGGCTGGTGTCAAACTCCTGCTCACTCGTGTTTCAGGTGTGCTGAGGCTGCCCACAGGGAGAGGAGGTGCTTCATTTCTGTGACATGGTAACTGAAGTGCAAACAATGTTGATTCACATTAGATGTTCACAGTGACAGTGCACAAGATATATGTCCATTTTGCTGCATTTGGACTGCAATGGAGCACATTTCCTTATTTTAGGAAAAGCTTAAATCTTCCTGGCAAAACTTAATTAACTTCTCCTGAAGGACTCAGCCTTCCAGGCTAAACCTTTTTTTTTTTTTTTCCTCAGCTGATAATTATTATCAATTTTTGCAAGTTCTTAATATTTTCATGTACACTAAAGTGGATGAGATGAAATCGTACTGTCTTGTGACCTTTTCTCCTCAGAATACTGGGCTGTTGCCGTTCCTCATTTAAAGCCAAGCAAAGCATGGCTGCTCACAACTGGGATTTATTTTCAGGGTAAGATGCAATGCACTGGAGTGGGTGAGATGGCACTAGGTCTGAACCTGTCTGTATCTTTTTGGCTGTGCCACACCTGAAATGAAACTAGAGCATATTATGAGTTGCCCAGGGCTGGAGGTGGCCTTTATTTACAGCTGTACTCAGCACTGAGCAGTTTGGGCTCCTGGATGTCATCAGACCTTGAAGAAGAGTTTAAATATTTTCAGCATAGGCTGTCCACACTACAGTGTAGGATTAGCATGACCCAAAGCCTACCATATGGGCATCAGCTTAAATCCTGAACTGATGAACTGGCTGATAAGTACTTTGAAAGACTGGTGGTGGTGCCTGACCCAGTCCCATCCCATCTCATAGCAGCTTCAGGGGAAGAAGAAAACTGGCTCAGCAAATGAAAGAAACAGGGTTCATGTTGAAACTTTTCTTGACCTTAGAAAAGAACATGGGTGCAAAATTAGACTGCCCAGGTATGGAAAACCCTTGTATGTGAATACATAGAATCATAGAATAGTTAGGGTTGGAAAGGACCTTAAGATCACATAATTCCAACCCCCCTGCCATGGGCAGGGACACCTCCCACTAAACCATGCCACCCAAGGCTCTGTCCAACCTGGCCTTGCTGCTTCTCCTTTACTTTCCACTGAGTTGAGCTCAATAACAGTGCTTAGGCCTTGTTTTGTACAGAGTACTTTTAAATTCAAATATAAAATCAAAACTGAAAAAATCCAGTGTTGCTTCCACCACTTTCTAGCCATTGTCCATCTCCCTTGAGTTGGATATTACTTGTCTGTTGTCTGCCACCTCTGAAATTATCTACTTATTTTTTGCACTTTCCTTCCTGGGCAGTTGTATTTAAGCAGATGCCAGTCTTAACACCTCCTTTTTCCATTAAGAGACTCTCGGTTCATCAGGGGAAAGGACACTTACTGACATCATGATCAGTAGTGATGCTCTTTCCAGAGTTAACGGGGGTGATCTAATAGCTAGTTCCAGCACACAAGGGTGTGTGGATCATCCTGGGCTCCTCTAATGGACTAATCTAAAGGGAGGATCTAATAAGAATCTATCTCCCATCTCAAATGAGAGATACTTGCTTCTTTTAAACTATAGTAAAACAAATATTCCCCTAATCTGATCTGAATTAAAATCAGTCACAAACTAAGACTTTCATTTCTATTTCTAGCTTGCTCAAGCAAAGACCTCTTTGCACTGTCTTCCTCTAAGCCAATTTTGAGCTAAATGAAAAAACATAGTTCCACAGAATCTCTATGTGAAGCCATCAGGAATGCAGCAAGATAATAGTGTAGCAAGATAAGGGGGATTAAGATTACTTCTGGTCTTTTTTGAAGAAATAAGGGGTGAAAAAGTTAATGGAACACTCAACTGGGAAACATTGATGGCACCTGCAAAAAATGAGAGACTGAGATAGCTGGATGCACAGCAGTTGCATTGGCCAACTTTTCCATGTACATTGAAGCCTGTTGAATTCCACATGGACTATGGCATGGAGCATTTAGGATCTATGGGTAAGGAAGGTGATAATTTCCAGCTGACATGGGTAGTAAAGAAGTAGTTAGAGTACAATTAAGTGGTCATTAGTGAAATGAGAAATACAATGAATGGCAACACAAGGGTGTAATCGTTGCAAGATGGGCAACTTGTCTCTTGTGGACTCTAGGGATCCTCAGAGCATTAGCCTAGGATTCTTGCGTGGAGTCTACAAATTGATTACACTACATTTATGAAGGCATGATTTTTGCCTCACCCCGGCTTGTGATTTTTCTAGACCAACTTGGTTCTTGTTTAATGGAAGAATTGGCTCTGGCATAAACACAGCAGTACCTCCTGCTCTTTGAATTCAAGAGCAGTAGGGTTATGCTAGAAGCATGTTAGAAATCATGAGATTGGTCACATAGAAATTAGGGCTTCTCCCACAAAAAAAGTGGTGGGATGCCCAGCTGAGGTGCATCTACACCAATGCACACAGCATGGGCAACAAACAGGAGGAGCTGGAAGCCAAGGCAGGTATCGTGGTGGGAGTCTGTTACTGACCACTCAACAAGGACGAAGAGGCAGATGAAAGATTCTGTAAGCCCAACTAGACTTTGATCTGGCTAACGGCCTAAAAGACAATAAAAAATGCTTCTATACATTTCTATACATTAGCAATAAAAGGAAACAAAAGGAGAATCTCCATCCTTTATTGGATGCAGGGGAAACATAGTAACAATGGATGACATAAAGGCTGAGTTACTTAATGCCACCTTTGCCTTAGTCTTTCACAGTAAAACCACTTTTCCTTCAGCTACCCAGGCCCCTGAGTTGGGAAACACAGATGAGGAGTGGGGTGAAGCCCCCTAATCCAAGGGGAAATGATCAGCAACATGCTACACCACTTAGGCACACACAAGTCTATGGGGCAGCACAGGATCCACTCAAGAATACTGAGGGAACTGGTGGAAGTACTCACTGAGCCACTTTCATTTATCAGCAGTCCTGGCTCAGCAGGAAGGTCACAGTTGACTGGAAGTTAGCAGATGTGATGCCTGCCTACAAGAGTGGTTGGAAGGAGGATCTGAGGAGCTATAGACCTGTCAGTCTGATCTAGGGTGCTGGGAAAGGTTGTGGGCAGATCATCTTGAGTGCTATCATGCAGCATGTACAGTGCAACCGTGTGATTAGGCCCAGTCAGTATGGGTTTATGAAAGGCAGGTCCTGCTTGACTGCTTTGTGTTGGTCTCTGCTTCTAAGTAACAAGTGATAGCACAAGAGGAAATGCTCTCAAGTTACGCCAGGGGAGATTTAGATTGGATATTAGGAAAAAAACTTTTCACCAAAAGGGCTGTCAAGCGTTGGACCAGACCGCTCAGGGAAATGGTGAAGACACTGCCCCTGCAGGATTTAGAAGACATCTATATGCAGCACACAGGGTTTAGCGGTGCACTTGGTTAGTGGCTGGACTCGACGATCTTAAAGGTCTTTTCAGTCTAAACCCATATAGAATTCTGTTTCTATACCGAGAATTTGTACTGTTGCGAAAATTGGATGTTACTTTAATGGCAGTGTCAAGTTTGAGTGGAATATTTGGCAAATACAGTAACAGCCACTGACAATTCAAGTGCAGTGGATGCCTGATCCACCTTGTATTGAAGCTGATGAAGTATTTCTATGGTACTTAATGGACATTGGCCTCAGCCTCAAGAATGCACTTCAGATTGAGCTTCTCTGCCTTTGCAGAGATCTTACTAAATTTGTAAAGTTGATATTAGATTTGCTCTGTGGTACAAAAACATTACTATCCTGTTAAATTACTTTTTCAGTATATTCTTTTCTAAAACAATTTTTCTTTATTAAGTACTTTTCACATCTTTGCATTCAGAATCAAAACAAGAAAAGCCCTGTGAATGACAAGGAAACCTAAATCAAAATAGGTTCTTGACCCCAAGTTTTTCCAGGGCAAGGCTCAGAAATAACTTCACGGGAAGCCCTCCTCATACCTTAGCCTGTTCCTTCACAAAACAGAGATACACTTTGTGAGCCTATTCCTAATGAAACAAGTCTCTGAGCTCAAGACTGGATTATATTATTGTAGTGTTTACACCTCTAATACCAGCAACTTGCTGTTCTTTTAAGAGATGTTGGAAGACAAAGTCCTTGCCTAAAGAGCTTAATATTCATATTTTATTTAAAATAAAAATATCTGTACTCTGAGTCTGTAAGAAACCGGATTAAAGAGGCTTTTCTCCTTAAATTAGCTCACAGAAATACAAGCCCCTGAAGGGAGTGAAAGAGACAGCTGTGGAGGGAAGGGAGCCAGCACTACCGAGTACAAAGCAACTTTCAGCAGCCTCATCCAGAGATCCACTTTCAGACTCAGCCTGGGGTCCTTACAGACTCTTTTATCCCTGGGAACTCAGCTGGGACAGGAGAGGGTGGGATCTGCTGTGCCCCCCCTGCATGGCATTCCCTGTGCAGAAACAAGACCCAGCCCTGCCTCATCTGGGACATGAGAACCAAAGGTTGTGTAATCATAGAATCATAGAATAGTTAGGGTTGGAAAGGACCTCAAGATCATCTAGTTCCACCTCCCCCTGCCATGGGCAGGGACACCTCACACTAAATCCTATCACCCAAGGCTCTGTCCAACCTGGCCTTGAGCACCGCCAGGGATGGAGCATTCACAACTTCCCTGGGCAACCCATTCCAGTGCCTCACCACCATTACAGTAATGGAATGTAGTCTTCTGATCTGCCAGCTCAAATGGCAGCCCTTGCAATCGAAACAAAATCAGATCACTCTTCCTTTTGTCAGAAGTCAAGAGTGTATAACACATTTTCTCAGCACTGACTACTGTGCACTATTCCCAATATTTTGTCATAGTACAATTCTTTGAAATGTCTATGTGTAGCACATCACAGTGTCAACTTTCTTTATAAAAATATACCAAATTATTAATAGCAAAGGAAAACTAAAGAAGAGCATATGAAGAAATCTTTCAGAAAAGGTTATATTTCTCATCAAGATATACTTGCTGTGGAAATAGGATAATTTTGCCATAATGGACAATGGTGAGAGTGAAATGAAGCACAGTGCTCAGGAAGGGAACAGTGAATGTGACTAACATGTTTTTGAGGAGAGGAAGGCATACCCACCATTACATGTTGACAGTTGAGGAGCAAAGCTGACAAGGCTTTTGAAGCCATAAGTTCCAGCTTGTTGCAGAATTTTAATATGTTTCCACATGAGTGATGTCTGGTTAGATATTGTAAGCAGAATACTGGAAAATTAGAATTAGCAAATAAGGAAATTCAACTGAAAATGGGGCAAAGAGATTTGAAAGTACAAGGAAGTGCTTCAGTCACGATGGGCTTTGCTCTCCAAGGATTTTTATTTTTTTTTTTTTATATTCTGTGGATTCTTACTGGATTTGGAATTGTTTCCATTACAGATGCTAGAGATTTTGCAATGAAATCTGCTGGGGTTAAAGAACAGTAACAAAAAAACAACAGAAGAGGTATAGGTTAAAAGTGATACAGTTTTGACTTAATGATCCATGCTTTGTGAAATGCTCATCACAGATAAAATTCCTATGCTTCATTCCTGGCCACAACACAACGACAAAAATACTTAATTCAGAGCTATTCCTGGTTCTTAAGAAATTGTCTGTTACGCAGACAAAATCTACATCTATCATTTCAGGGTTAATTATTTCTGAAACCCAAGAGAGACAAAAAGAAAACTGCACAGATAGACACAGAACATAAATAAATCTGTCTAATAGCTGCACAGAGGAGAACTCACCCAAAGGCGACAGGCAAAGCAGATGAGTCCACAGAGGACCCTGGGGTATGATATACCCTAGCACCTGTATCGGAGCACCCTGCCGAATGCACCAAGCTAAATCCACTTCCGAACAATAGCACTTTGATTAACACAGGAGTTGAAATGCTGTGCAAACCAGCCTCGTGCTGACACTGAAATGAACTAGAGAGCTCAAATATGAAAAAAGGAAAAAGCAATAAGCATTAGTAAAAGAAAACAGCAGGTTGTGTGTAGCCCCAGTGACTTTTGTCAGTATATTGTGTTTCCCACAAAAATCTGGAAGATCTGACATTTCTGTATTGGTTCTCAAGGAGCACTGCAAGAACATTGGAGATAGGGGAACAGGGATGCAAAACAGTCAGATAACTTACCATGATAGTCAAACTGAGTCAAAATGACATCCAAGGCATCCCTCTCCAACTTGTGAGGTTAGATCATGCTGATTTTATCAGCAAGGTCATTTTGGCACCTATGCTGAATCCAAAATCTAGTCTGATGTTTGCTTAGGAGATTTGAGTAATCTCTTTAAGAGAATTAACAAGTGATGGAGTCCTAAAGAGCAATCTTCTCTCAGCCCAGTCAGAGCAGAAGGATTTGAGGGCAAAGCCAGGTGAAGTTTTTTTAAGGACGTCTGGAAACACACAAAATTATCTTTAGAGCCAGTCATGTTATGGAAAATGGAGGCACAACTCTGCAAATGATTTCAGGTTGGTTTTTTGGGTGCAGTTGTCTATTTGCGATGGAAGCAGCCCATTACATGCTGCATGATGCTGCAGTATTGATAATGTGATATGCAGTCTTGCTCCAACAGGTTTTCCCTGCGGGCCATATATAACTGCATGTCAAAACGTGAATGTTTTGCTGCCTTTTCCCAGCATCACTGTGCGTTGCCTGTTGGCCCCTCATGATACCGCACTTGTCCTGGAGCTATGCGATGGGACCTATCTTCTACCTAAGGGAGCGGATGGGAAGAACCACTGAAACAAAGTTACTGATGCTCAAATGCCAAGCTGTTACATCTTCAGTAAGTCTTACTTCAGAAATCAGTTAGCCCTTTTTACAAATAATGGGAAAGATAGTGGATATAAAGTCATATGTTCACTTGATACTCTTGTGATATACACTTGATACTTAAATTTTGGGAAGGGCTTTGAGGAACTGGCTTTGAATCCTTGTGAAAAGGATTGTGTGTTCAGATTGTTGGATAGATCTAAAATAAACCATTTCTATATGCTCTCATCTGAAAATATGTGGCTGATATCACAGAAGTTAGCCCTTCTTTGGCAGATCAGTACAAGAAAATAATAAAAATCCCATAAAAGCAGTGTTCCCACAAGACTCCTATCATGTCAGGCAGAATGGCCACCGAGCAGCTCATGCCATTGCTGTGCAATGAAACCTTACACCCTTTTCCTTCCCAAAAGGCTGATGAATTTTTATCTAGATCCAGAAACAAAGAACATCCTGGCCTGTGGAAGTGGATGCTGCGGATGCTCATCTCAGGCACCCTGCTGTTTCACAGCTGGCAACAACAGACAGAACTATCAGTCGTCTGAGCCAAGATTCACCAGATGGAACCTCATCCCACTTAGAGTTAACGCTGAAGTACTGCAGCCTCATGTGTAGAGGTTGGTTTGGATATTAACTCATTGCAGCTTTCAAGCTTTGGGCTAACAGAAAATTTGAAACATAACTGATAATCCTGAGGTCAAATACCCCAAACTTAAGGGCACCTAATGCAGCTGGAAGGGGTATTACAACTCACCGAAGTTTTACAGTGATATCCAGTGTTGTGTCACCAAGACATTTTGTCATGACATATCCTAGTGTTCACCCTGACATTGCCAGTACCTGTAACAGCATGTGGAAAAAATAGTGGTTGTATTTTTTTTTATTATTATTTTTTTTGTGTCTATTTGAACTGTTAATTGAGTGGAAGTAGGCAATAAAAGCTGTCTTTGGCAAGTTTGTACAGTTTACTCTCCTCATGACTCATCCTTCACTCTGAGAAGAAAAGCCCAAGCAACCCAGCTGTGGTGAGCAATGGCCATCACAAAGGCAGTTTCCTTAATAACATGATAACATCTAAGGTATCTTCTACCTCCTGCTCACTGTCCCTTGAAGTTGTTGCTAAATAAGTGGTTGTGAAACCTCTTGCCTGAATTTCAGAGGTACAATCAATGTATCAAAAAGTAAAACTTTTTGCTTGCAAGCAAGTTAACTTCTACCACCGCCCTGGCTTCAAGCTTAATAGGAAATAAAGCGTTGTATTTTTTTTCTTTTTCCCTACTGTATTATCTCCAAACATGGGCTGGGCTCAAACAAATAAAGGAAGTAGCTTCTAGGTGCTCAGCTGATACAAATTGTTGTCAGGGATCTGTTAAAGTTAATGAAACTATGACGATTTAGAGCAATCAGACCAGGTGCTCAGCAGGTTCCAGGTGCTCATTATCAAGGGTAGATTAAGAGGCTATAGAATAGCTCACCCTAGGAAGAGCTTTGGTGGTTGTTGGGAGTAGGTTTGTGTAGTTTTTAGGTGTGGTATTGGACTGAAAAGTTGGGGAGCTGTTTGAAATAAGGCAGGATGTTTGTAAGCAAGTGGCAAAAGTCTATCCAAGGTGTAGTGCCCAGTAGCTTGCGGTAGCTCCTTTTTATCCATGCATTGTTTCTTAAAGTATCTTTTCTCCTTGTATTCAGCTTTCTGAGTAAATTATGTATATTGTACTGCATTAAGTTGCTGGTTTTGTGTTTATTGTAATCTATGTTATAATTTAATTAGGTTGAATGTATGTGCTTACCTCCCTGTGTTTATGGGAGAGCTACGCAGAAATGTGTGTATTGATTTATGCCTATCACTGGTTGATGTAAGCAGATGGGGATCTTGGTATTTTAGTTTGGCTGATGGACTGTGCTAAGCATAGCCTGGTTCTGCTGCTGTTATGTGTGAGTTATTTTTAAGGTAGCTAAATGGTTTTTGATGCATTGTAGAAGGTGAAACACAGCCAGCTTTATAGGCAATAATAGAATATTACTTAGGCTGAAATGTGTCAATATTTGGAAAATTACACTCTGAGTAATAAGACCTAGCCTGAGGGAAGCTGATGGTGCTTCCAGTACCAGATGGGAGAGTGGGTTAGTAGCGTGAAACAGAGCCTGAGTGCTCCTGCGGCTACCAAGAGGCAATGCTGAGGGTGCAGCTTAGGGGAAGCATGGGGGTGTGGTCAGGAGGAGAGGCATGTGGGCACCAAGCCATTTCAAATTGGGAAAATAAGATGAGAAATAGAGCCTTTAGTTGCAACATTACAAAGGGGACAAGTGCTGGTGGTAATCTGCTTGGTGTGAGGGGATGCAAACCTCTTTATCGAGTCACAGGGTGAACATGGCATAGCCATAGATTTCAGTAGTGGAAGGTGGAGGAAGAAAAGGCAAATTTGGAGAAGGTGTGAAGAATAGAGATTTGAGCTGTGAGGATTGTGGTACCTGATAGTTCTTGATGGTAATCCTGTCCCCACCTGGGACCCAGCATGAGGCTGCCTGACAGGTTTTTACAAGGTGCTGTCATCAGAAGCACATGACCCTGGCTGTGTTATGATGACATTTGTCATATAAAACTGACAGCAATAATGGATGATAGCCAGTATTTCTGTAATATCTTCTTCTTCAGGACACCTAAAAGCATACCATTGACAACATTTTTGAGCACTGGATTTCAGCCAGCTTCTTGAAGAAACAATAGTTTGGCTGTGGCCTTTAAACAGGTCTTTAATAATTTTGGTCAGGGGTGAGGGACTTGCCTTCCCTTCTTACTATCTTCCCCGGATAAATAACCTTTCCTTACAGCATACACTGTATATCCAGGACTGTTTTTAGGCTCTTTAAGGATGTTAATTGCTTGACCTGAGCACCTCATTGTTCTCAGCCTTATGCTCACACTCTTCCATTTGGACAAATATATGGGCTCTAATCAGTGTTACTGGATGGGAGCAGCTGTCTGTAGAACCAGACAGCAGATCCAATGTCATATCATTCTAGGAGTTTGGGCTAGACTGTAGCAATGACTTACTAAATGTAACTCTGAGGGAGCCAATTTTGCTAGTTTTTGAGAGATAATAAATAACTGAGAAACAAATGAGTCTTCTGTCCTTAGCCGATTGCACAGGTTAGGCCTTCTAGTTATTTGTAGGCTGAATCTATTATTGACTACTGTATTTCTTGGCATTAACAAAAATTTCAGCCACCAGGTTTATGGCCATTAGCCATGGTGAAAATGATGCATTTGTCTTACATGAGTTTTCCTGTGGAAGCTGCAGATGGTTTGATTGACTTATGGCTGTGGTTGGGTACTTGTAGGTAATTTGGGTGCCTACAAAAATGGCCAATCTGGAGAGGGTGCTTGCTGTGTGACATGAGGATTCCTCCTGCAGTGCTCCAAAACAGCTGTGGCTTTCTGGTGCATGGGTGAAACTTGCTGCTTGTGGATTGAGAATGTGATTGTAAGGATAAAAAGGGGATGTACTAAACTTAGCTGGTCCTTTATGTAGGATTCTGGCAGAGCTTTTCTGCCTGAACTTTTTGCCTTGCTTTCTTCAACCCTTCTGATATCAGTTGCTGGTCTTTTTATGCTGCTGAATCAAAATGAGTGCATGATTTGTACTGGAGGAGTAAGGACGGGAGCTGAAGTTTTCAAGAACCTGATGTGTATGCAAGGAGATTAATGCACATGAGGCAGTGACTATTCTAAAGACTACTTTAAATCCTTGAGTGTAAGCCTGAGTGGAGTTCGAACGAGCTGTGTGCTTATGTAATTAAAGTGAAACTGTGCTGCTGGTTGAGCACTTACAGCATTTAATAGGGACAAAGGTCAGCTAACTGCTATGTGGCCATCTATTTAGTCCCCAAATGAAGGGAAACTGACACTTTTGCTGCATGGTGCAGGCAGTGGATTTTGGTCTCAGGCTATGTAACTGCAGGCTCAGAACCTGGGGAGTGATTGTCATTTCAGCAGCACCTGTGCTCTTATTTTTTCGGTGGTGCTTAGTTTTCTGGATCAGGAGGCTGCAATTCAGAAAATGCTAAGAGTACAGTTTGAGCCCATGGGATGAAGAGAGGATGTGTACTTTAAAGAAAACACTGAAGGGAAAACACCTTGACAGAAGTCACAATTATATAATCATCATAGAAATTTAACATAATAAGGGACCTTTTTTAACCAGAATTTCCAGGTTCTGTTTTTCTGCTTTTTCCATCAACATTTGTTTAGAGGCAAAGAAGCACTGTCCTTCCCTGCTTTTGCCTCGGGTAGACAATGCAGAGCTGTAACTGGGAGCAGAGGTCCCAGTTAAAGCTACAGTCTTATGTAGCTATAAGACTGCACAGTGATGGAAACCTTTAGAAGTGCACGGTCCTACACCTGGGTGGGAGCAATCCCAGGCATAGCTACAGGTTGGGCAGAGATTCAGAGCAGCCCTGCACAGAAGGACTTGGGGGTGTTTGTTGATGAGAAAATGAACATGAGCCGGCAGTGTGCTCTTGCAGCCCAGAAAGCCAACTGTATCCTGGGCTGCATCAAAAGG
>JANRGW010030688.1:51470-64123 GCA_024733675.1 Psilopsiagon aymara | reverse complement strand
GCCACAAGTCAAAAACACAGTGCTGCACCAGCTACCGAGAAGGGGAAAAATGACTGCTACTGCTGAACCCATGACAAGGAGGAAGGACTGCACTGCCTTGCACGCATGGGTGAGCCAAACACTATGAGAAGCCTGGAAATACAAATCAGAAAGCCATCAGGGCTCCGGCTAGCAAATGATCTGGAGAGAGCCAGTCATTCATTTCTAACTGAATAATGGGGGGGACCAGCAGCGTAAGTCTCATTCATCCACAAACATCCTCTTTCGCCCCTCCTTCTCCCAAGAAAGTAAATGTCACATCTTTTGTACTTCTCAAAATATCCCTTGTTAACATAATGAGGCCATTGACAGTAACCTCAGCTCAGCATCCTACCACGATTCTGACAATTCAGCAGCATCCTCACTGCTCCAAGGAATTGGAAAACACAAGCAGTGCGGAAACCACAAACATCAATGTGCAAAACAAACACATCTAATGTATCAGAGGAGCAACAAAGAGCCTCCAGAGACTGCAGGGAAAGCACCTATTTGTTGGGGAGGGCAAACCCGAGGGACATAATGAGCTGGTGAGGCACAGTTCAGCTTCTTGGGATTCAGAAGGTAATTAAGGAAGGCAGAAGTCAGCAGAACAGCATATTACACCATGACTTTGTTAAAGGCATCAGCACTCACCCCCTACTGAGAAACATTCTCTTTCCCTCCACCCCCAGCACATTGTATTACCAAAACCCAGGGTCATCTCACATAAATGGAGAAGTTAATTTTAAAACCTTCTCAAAATGCAACTTGGAATCTGAGACTTTCTGTGTGGGAAACACATAGAGGAAATAAGGGAAAATGAAGTACGAAGGAGGTTGGTCAGGCAGTGACATGAAATGAAACTACAGCTGCAAAACTTCATGGATTTTTATGGCTGGGGGAGCCCACAACAACTTTTTGGTCTCCTGCCAACACAGGCAGTAGCACGAAACCCACCACCGTATGGTTAGATCAGCACGTATCTGCCACAGGCTCTACTGAAACCAGGCCTGATACCTGGCGCCAACACAGCTCCGACCTCAGCTCAAAACAAGTGTTTATTTTAAACTCGAATCAAAGAAAAGCCTGTCTACAGTTGGTTGTCTCAATATACTGATTGGAATGGGATATATCTTACACTGAAGAGTATGCAGGGCTAAGGGGTTGTCTTCAAGCTAGTATGGTTGCACAGTTCCACGCTTTAAGGTCCTTGGGGTTTTGGTAGGAGACCTTGTTCTCACTCATTTGCTTTTCTGTTTTCAGTCACAGCTAAATACCCTGTGTGTGGCCGAAACTGGACAAAAACCAACACTGTTATGAGAAGGAGTGATCTCACGCCATTTCCGAGCAGGCAGGGTACTGGGCACTGCAGCAGTGTGTTGCCATTACTGCAGCAACTGGAATATTAGGAGAGTTTTCCAGAATGACACAATGTGGAGAACGGCAGGCTTGCCTATGCCACTTCACAAGGCCAGCACCACATGGCCCAACACTTCATCCCAGATGAGGCCAGACCCTCTTTGCAAGCTTACTTTTCCAGAAAAGAGGAAAAGATCAAAGCTGTGGGAGTACTTTTAAATACAGAGAACTGCCTTGCTCTGTTCTGCTCTGTGAGAGGGACTTTGTTGGAGAATTAATTGCTTTTATGTCAAGAGAGTAACCTTGCACTGCCTCCACCCCATTCCTAGCCACGCTGACCTTCGTTACACCTTGACTCTTTCAGCCCATCTGCCTATAAATTAGGACAGACGGGTTACGCCCTTTCCTTCTCCTGTAGCGCACATGAACATCTCTGTAGTGCTGTTGGCACATAAAAGCTTTTGCCCTTTCTGTTTCCCTCCCTAGATAATGAGCCATTTATTAAGGAGGCAGATGCAGTTTTAGCTGGTGATATCTTATGTAATTATGTGGGTGAACAACAGAGATGGAAAGAACAGAACTTGGTGGAAACCAGGAAAAGCCAAACAGGCGGAATTGCCAGAGCCCCAAGAGCTGTAATGTCACCACTGCTCTTCCCCTTTGTTATGCCCCTACCACTGGAGCCTGCAAGAAAGGGTTTGTTCTCCACACTCCCAAGCAGCCCTTTTCCCACACCTGTAATCTATCAGACTCTTTAAATAAGCCTGGAAGTCCAGCTTGTCCTTACATCAACCAGATCAGGACAGCTGGACATCAAGGAGCCAAGTCTTAGCCCTGGGCTCTCAGGGGAATGGGGTTTTTTCTGAGATTTGTGTGCCTCATCAATCCCCCACTCTTAACTGTCAGCCAAATAATACCTTTCCACTCACTTGATTTCTTTGGTATAATGTCCACCATCTGTTTGTGTGCTGCTCCTTTGCCGGTGCCTGTATTCACCTGGACTTCCAGATGTCCTCAGGTCAAAACTGGTGCGGGAAGGCTGCCACCCTTGCTCAGCCAGGGTACATTGCAGAGACACTCTTTGAGCAGAAAAACAGCAATACTGGTACCAAATGGGAAAAAGCATGGAAGAAACACAAGAAGCTAAGAACATTCTTCAGACTTCAGGAAAGTATGGATAGAACAGTCACAGGGGGATTTGGGTCCCAAACATTGCTTTGCCTCAGTGCAGACCTGTGATTTGTTTTAGATATGGGTGCAAATCCACCCCAACTGTCACAGCCTCCTGTTCTGAATGGTAAGTTTGAACTTAGGGTGAAAAGAAAGGGTTTTGGGTTAAGTGTCTGTCAAACTGCTACTGACCTTACCATTTTGTTATTTTTACTCCAGTTGCTCACCCATCCCTACCCTAAAGCTGACATAAGCTTGGCTCACAGAGCTCTCCTGTAGATACACTTGTAGCTGTCAGTCCTGCACGCACACACACGCATTAAATCTTACCTAATGAATAATTACCAGGGGACTGGGACATTTCGTTCGTCTGATAACAGCCCACACCTCAGGGAATGAAATAACGTTTCGAGGCTGAGCACAAATGGGTGTCATGGCTTAGCCTACGTGATGGTCATTGCAAAGCCTAGACACAACGTCGAGGAAACAGGTAGGAAAAAAGTTCCCTATGGGCTAGAGTCTGTATATTAACCTGGGAATAGGCAGGCTTTTCTTGGAAGACTTTATAATTCAGGACAGCAGTGCATGGGTGAGATGAAGTACTGCTGCTTTTGCATCACAGATTGGAAACGCATGCATAGATGTGAGAAATGATCTGCACAAGATTGCAGAGGAACTTTGTGGCAGAGCCACAGACTCTCCTTTGCACTTATTTCTCGATGCTTTACCTACATCTTCACTCTTACTAGTGGTGTGTGAACCAAAGAAAGGTCAGTGGGGAGCTTTGCTTGAGCAGGCATAGCAGGAGCACTAAAGGTCACCTAGGCTTTCAAATAGAAGCTGGAAATCCTGCATGGACATGATGTCTCTGGCCTTGAGATTACATCTGAGCCTCCAGCCCCAAGAAGGTGCTCTCTTGGGATACTCACTCCAGGGAGCTGTTACACTGCCTCCTCTTCTGCAGCAAAAGTGGATACAATCTGACCTGTGCATTACATAGCCACAGACAGCCCTCACATCAAATGTGGCTGTGTCTCACTGTTCTCCTTGTTTTCATTTCATGCTGGTGAAAAATACTCTGCTGGTTACACTGGAGTCTACTGACCCACATGCCAGAGTGACGAAACCTCTCCTTCACCTCAGCCAGCCAATGCTCATGCACCAGGATGTCCTGGGACCAGCTTGAGGGCTGGAGGGGCAGTTTGGTTTCCATTGTTCACTCCCACATCAGCCTCTTGGACAAAGAAAATGGTGCCAAGTGGAAGAGGTCAGAGATGCCGACGCACACTTGTCTGACTGGATTTGCAGTGACACTGAGTTTCTAACCCACAGGCCAGCAAACACTCTGCTGCTGCTTCAGGGTTACGTTTCCTCCTGCCAAACAGACATAGATTTGTGCTAGATTTACATTCAGTAACACACTGTAGTCTTTGCTTCTAATTTCTTGTATGGCTGCCTCCTTTGCCCACCATGTTAGAAGGTGATTTGAGTCCAAAATGTGAGAGCATTATGCAGGAGGCAGAATGATACTGGGGAAAATAGCACATGATGCTGTAAATAGAGACTATATGGGAAGGAGCATTCAGAAAAGGTGCTGAATTAATGTTAAGGGTGGCTTTACATTTGAATGCAATTTAAATAGATTCACAGAACACAGATCTCCAAAGTCTGATAGACTTCCGACCTCTAAAATGGATAGTCTATAAATAGACCTCTAAGGCTATTAAAAGATATTTAAAAAACCCATTAAAGCACTGAAAAGACATAAAATTATATTTATTCCTCAAACTCACCACAAAATCACTACATCCTTTTTCTTCCCCCTTTTGAAAAACAATAGGAAACAAACTGTTCTATCTTACTGTACCTGCTGCTAATACCTTTATGGGCAAGGTAATTTGTAAGCGCATTGTGTTGAACAATTTGTTACTTTGTTAGAGGAACATTTGTCATGCCTTTGGAGATGGCAGAAGAGAATTCCCCTGTGCGATCTTTGGAAAGTGGAATCAGTGGCATTACTGAGAAGCCAAAGTTGAGGAGTTTAAAAGCAGACTTAAGAAGGGTTTCCCATGCCTTCTGAAAAAGACACAACCCGCACTTCCACCGGAGCTGAGCTAGCTTATGCCAGCCCTTTTTAGACCATTAATGATTTGTGCCTAACTAGCACTCTGGGTAGCTGATTCACTGATGAAAGCACTGCAGGGCTCCTGTGCACAGCCCTGCTCTCGTCATCACAGCGGTACAGGACATAACACCGTGGGCTGCCTGTACTGGAGAGATGATCATGAGCTCGATTGTGTGCTACAAACAAAGGGAGAGCCATTATCAGACCCTGCCTTTCCAGGCTGCATGAAAAACCGCCTCTGCAAATTGCATAATGCCCTTGGATGTTCCCAGCAGTGCCATGGCAGGCCCACGGGGCTGGCGCTCGGACAGGGAGGAAGCAGGATCTCCTCCCTCCCACCCTCCCAGCATGGGAAAGCTCAGGAGAGCTGTTATGTAGGCAAAAAAAACCCCCTCACTTATCTCCTGGGAAAGAGCTGTGCTGCTCTGGAGTGACGTCTGATGCACAGAGCTGCGGTCATGGATCAGAGGGAGCCCGGCATGGTGGCAAGATGCCATGCAAAACTTCAGGAAGCATCTAGAAAGGGAAACAGGAGAGATGTCACACTTGTTCTTGTGTGTCTATCACATTCATGTCCCTCAGCCCATGCTCATCTCGTTGCACCCCAGTTTTGATTGTTCCCTGTGCCTTACAATGAGAAACTATCTAAAGAACAGGTAAACAATGCAAATACAAAGCCTGTGTATAAAGAAGACCCCATCTCACAGATCACGGAAGGGGCGTAGTTTAACAACACAGGAAGGCTGATGTGGTACCTTGTTCCCTGCTGTTTATGGGTTGGATGAATATCTGCGCCTGCATCAAGGAGGGATAGGAAAAAAAGTGCAGCTGGGATAGAGAGAGAGGGCTGCTTGATTGCCTCAGAGGTATTGTCAAAATGCAGTGTGAGGCTGAAGTCTCCAAGGAGCACAAGATTCCCACCGGAACAGCAAGTGTTGACGTTCCCAGATGATGCTGAGTGGGCAAGATTTCACCATGAGCAAATGTGACCGTGATATGCAGTGTGTGTGACCTATGCAGCTTCATTTCACTTGCCTGAGAGTCCGTATGCTTGGAATGCCTCCTCCTCCTCCTCCTCTGCTGTTACTGGTGGCACCAGGGATTTATGAGGCAGCAGGGAGCATTTCCTAATATCAGTTGGGTGTAACTTTCCAGCATGACTGATGGTGCTATTAACTGTGGCAAAGGGAAGAGCACAAGTGGACAGGCAAGGAAAAGTGCTTCAAACCCTGGAGATGAATGATAGCTGATATTAGATAGTTCTATGTATGTAAAACAAATGTTTGAAGCTGGCAAGGCAACGGGTTCAGATGTTGCTGGGTTTATTAAAGAAGGGGAAAGCTATTTAGACAAGTGGAGCCTATGTAGTAAAAAATAAGATCTACGTAAACAAGACAAAAAGGAGCTGGGACATAATGGAGTTAGAGTTGCAGGAGAGTTTTAAACTGAAAACTGGGAGTAAGAGAGATGTGGAAGAACACAGTTTGGTTGAAGCACTCAAATCACTGTGATAGTAAAAAAGATAGGACAGAAGGCAATGGAGATAATTGGAAAACAGAGACCAAACTCAATCAATGAAGCCCAAGTTAATTAGGGTGTGCACACACACACACAGAGAACACACAAAAATAGTCAGTTAGCCCATGATCACCTTTCAAACCATTTCTGAACAAATGGCAGTGATCTGAAAGTAAAGGAAGAAGAATTAGAATGCCTGGCTTTAAATAGGGATATTGGCAACACACGTATCTGGCAAACTTTCTAGAAAGAACTAATGAGTAAATACTGTTATACCAGGTTTAAACAGTATAAATGTTGGAACAGTTGATGCGAAATAGGGAAAGATAAGTAAGTGACTCAAGTTCTCAGAAGATCTGCATAGATTAAATGTACCAAATCACCTTTAAAAAGGGGAACGACGTAAAAGTGAAGAAACTCATTGAAAACAGCAGCTAAAAATAGTAACACACTTGTAGGTGATATAAGATTGTTTAAAGACAGCCTGCAACAGGCTCAGCATCAAATAGAAACCGTTGAAAGGGAAAAAAAAGGTAAGTCAATGTGATTAAGCCATGTAACACTTCTGAGATGTAAAACTAAATTCTTCAAAGAATAGGGAGCTCAGGAAGATGGAAGAGAACAGGAAGTCTGACAAAGGGGACGTGAAACTACAATAAAGTACAATGAAATTAAAAGCAATTTGCTGAAGGCATAAATTGAAGTGATCAGACTTTTTCAAGCAGAGCAAGAGCAGGAGGCTGCCAGGGGGTTTGTGGGGTCTGTGGATGATCCATGTGTAAAGGAAGCACTCAAGAGTGACAGGTCAAGTAGAAAATCAAAACACATGTGTTGTGTTGATATTTCTGGTGGAACTCCCGTGCTGCATTACTCTTTGAGGAGGATCAGTCTAATGGGGCAGTTTCATGGTAACTTAACCAGGATGAGGCTGAGACCACTGTGACTTTCTCCCTTCTCCTTGGTCAGGATTTCCTGCCCTGTTCCTTGCATCAGTGCTGGTCACTGCCTGATCCCATGGTGAATCAGCTCAAGTAGTGAAGTCAAACCCAAGCAAGTCATCAAGGGCATGGACAATACTGCACACTGCCTGGGATGCAGAGCAGTCTACAGAGCCAGGGACTCCCTGTGTTGGTGTTGTGAACCACCAACTTTCCCAGGGAGAAGTTTGATAAGGGGCTTCCAAGACAGGGCACGCAGAGGGAAAAGCCACCAGCTGGAAGCTCAGCCCAGCATCCAACAACAAAGAGACATGATGAAGGAGCTGTGAGAGTGGCTGAGACCCAGGACTTTAATGTAAGTATGTTCCCAGGTCTCCTCCTTGCCAGGAAACGGGCAAGTGTTGGAGGAACCCCAGGACTATGCCATAAATGTATCTGGGTTCACTGCTGCATGCAGGAGCCAACAAATCTCACCCACTAAGCACAGAGCCAGCACAGCCCATCAGGCTTCCTCAGCACGCTGTGCATGGGTACCACGCAGCAGGCAAGGAAGGGGAATGTGCTGAGGATGTGAATATGACATTTTTGAGCTGTGCGGTTCAGAGACAGAGCAGGCGGAGGTTAGTCAGCCCTCTGAGGTGATTCATGAAGGCTGGTAAGGGCTGGTATACTTCACCTGATGCAGAACTGACACAAAGCAAAGCATTCACCCTCCATTGAACTCCTATATAAATTAGGATTATACCCACCTCATGAGGCTGCCTCAGTTGATATGGTCAAAGCTCTGAGACTTTTAGGTGCACACACAAATTATTTAAGCAGCTTTTAAGCAGTTCTCTTTTAAATGTGAAACAGACATGGTTACATCAAGGCCCTTTCAATTGGATATGTGACCAAGATGAAAGTGAGGGTCTGGAGCTGATCATCTTCAAAGTGGGAGCACCTGGGGGGGCTGCTCTGTGTGGATGCCAAGCACCACACAGGCACTGGAAATTCAAACCATTCCAGCTGGTGATTTGTTGCAACCAGCCTTTTCCATCTGAGCTAGATCAGGCTGTGAATGAACAGGGCACAGACTTCCTGCGATGGAGAGAACCAGGCTGCAGTCATTTAAAGTAGTGGCATAGTGAAGTTGTATCCTGTTCATTTCTGAGCACTTCTGCTTATCCAATAATTAAGCAATTTAAAACCTTTCAGTTTTCCCATAAACATCTGCCACAAGCAGTTACATTTAGCCACGTCTTGGCAGGTCTGAGTTCCATGAGCAGTTTTTTCACCATCACTTCTAGATTTTTTATGGTAGCTCTCCAAGATTTTATTTGGAACCACATTGTGCTATCTGAAGGAGAAAGAGAGACATTGTACTTTATCCAGAAAACAAATAGGATTCTCTGAAGCCAAGCACAGCCAGAAATACAAACAGATGACTGTCACAGTATCTGACACACTAACACTAGTTAAAACAAAACTAAGTGAACATAATGAGCCTTTGACGATTGCCTCTTTTCCTTAAATTTGATTATTTGCAATTTCCTAGCCACATGGATCTTCTAAACCTTAAACTCAAGTGGCCCTTTTCTTCTCCAGGTGTCCACAGACTCTGTCTGAGGGCACTAGAGACTTTTCAGGGAGCTGCGGTTGGGAACACTCTCTCCTATCTGTCTCAGCCAAGCTCCTGAGCCATGCAGGTACAGAGGGCAGGCAAGGTCGGTGTTCAGATCCCTCTGAGGGAAGCTGGAAATCTTGGTAAATGCTTTGAATGTGCTGGGTATTTTATGCCTAACATCCTTCCCTGAAACAACACATGGTCCAGTCATGCCATATGGTCTAACAAGCAAGCTTAAGGGTTAGGTTGTTGTTATTTTTCCTATCAGACCGTAGGTCACCATCCATTAGGCCTTAGGCACTTTGAAGCTCATGCATGTAATCAAATCCAGTTAAACGAAGGCTAAAATCTATCTTGTCTTTATACCATCTTGAGTGCTGACCTGAAATAAGCTGATGATGTGTTTGCACTTCTTAACACTCTGCAGCGGAGATCAAACACATCCCATTCCTCATGCTGGGATTAATGATTACTGGCTAATTGACCCTCTCAGCTTCCATGATACCAATATATCCAACAAGCATTTCCAAATACTTCAGCCGTTTTCATGGCTGCCATTACCATGGTCTCAGATCAATCTCATAGTCTTGAGTGCATATACACCAATCACATCTCTGTGACTGACAGGTGCTTCTTTTCCAAGAGTAGAAATGGACATCTCCAAAGAAATACATGTCCCACACCATGACAGACACCTTCCAGCTCCTTGGAGTCCTTGGCAGCCAGCACTATCACTGCACCAACTCTTCTTTCCCGTTTTCCCTCTAACAAAGATGTGGGGCAAATCCCATTGGCACATTGGCATCTATGAGCATCTTACCATGGGCTTCACAGACCTTCAGCAAACTTGACTCAAACCTGAATGTTCCTGCCAGCCTTCCTGGGTTCTTGGACATTGCAGGGTAACTGCTAAGGACAGAAATAAATCCTTTGTTTACTCTGGTAACTGGAGAGCTGCTTTAACCTCTGGCTAAAAACGGGTGCATTTTCCTATCAGGTTCATGTGTCACTCATCCCAGGAAAAATGGGTGAACTTGGATAGAGCTTACTCAACAACAGGAAAAGATGAGCTTTAATTGAATGGTGGCAAATTTCATCATCTGGTTTTCCTGGGTGGCTTTTTCATTTCAAAAATCATTTTAAGCCATTGGCTTAACACAGCTCAGGCCTGTTCCTTGTGAGTTCCTTTTCTGTGTGGTATTTCAAGCATCAGACCCACTTTAGGATGGAAAACTCTACTGGTGTTAGATTCCTACAGGAAATAGCAGGTGTAATGTGTGGGTACGTAAACAGTGCAGGCAATTAGTGCCTCTGTAATAGATTTTGTGCTTGGTCCAGCATAATCAGACCTTTCAGCGCAGGGACTTGTATTTATTTTTTCCTTTTCTGATGTGAAAACAAAGTGCTCCCTTTCTGCAGAGCTGTTTTCAGAGAAAACAGAATTGCTCCTCACAAACCATCTGGCCAGTAACAGCCAAGGAATTCTTGAAAGGTGACCTTCAAAGTTGACTTCTTTTTGATGGATTAAAAAAAAAACAACCTGCAATATCTTTCCTCTCCAATTTTAACACCAGAAATTCAGGTCTTATCACCCTGTTTTTCCACAACTGAAGACCTATGATGACATCCTGAGAAGCTGCTCTGTTCTCCACTGCACAGTTAACTCATCTTCCCACTCTAATTAAAATCAGTGGCTCCTGTACACAGAGGAAAAGCCTCTGACCAGTGCTCCCAGTCCAGACCAACTTACATGGTTGCTGCAGAGGGCAGAACCTGGGACAGGACCTTCCGTGGCTTGCACTGTGACTGCAGACAGGAAAAACACATAAAACCCACCTGAATTGCGGTGGCTCTCCCGTGCACCTCCTCTAGCGCCCTGTGGCAGCCAAGTGGCTGTGAAAGAATCCTATAGCCTGGGCATAACAAGGGGAGTTAAGGCAGGATTAGCCTTGTAGTACACAGCCAATAATGAGCTCTAGTTTTGCAATATGCATTAGCTAATTAAGGACCCTATAAACCTGTAGCATCACCTAATAAAGTTTGAAGCTTGCTGATCACTCATATTGAACGTATCCAAGTTCTTCCCAACGTTTTTCGCGACACCCAAGCACCAGAAAAGTCTGTCTCAGTGGTCATGTGCACACAGATTATTAGCGCAGAATCAGCAAGGTCATGGAAACATGGGCAGGTCTCTGCTTGAGATGGGGCCAGGTTAACTGTGCAGTGAAAACAAAGCTGGTTGTTCTGTTAAATCTCTGACGGTTTTGCTAATGCCTCACTAAGTGAAGTGACTGAAATAAAGAGAAGCCACCTCGTCCTGCATGGCAGGGATGTTCAAGAGTCTTGTCCTCATGTCTATGTCCTTCGCGAAGATCAGTGCATGAGCTGCGAACAGAAGGGTGGACATTCTTGGCACTGCAAATGAAGCAGAGAATTCTATCTTTGGTGTAATGGAGGAATACATATATAAATTCCTCTCAACAGAGCTTTACAGAGGAACATGAGCAAAGCATCTTCCCCTTCACAAAAATCTTTGTTTTGTATCATAAACCACAAATATTTCCAGTTCTTGCACATTCCTCCTTCTCCCCCTGCCCTGCCTCACTTCAGGTCACTTTGAATGACACCAGGACTACTTACAAAACCAACAGAAAGTCAATTACCCACTATATTGTTGCAGAGTTAATTTTTAACCTCTTCCAGCTGCAGTCAGCTGGCTCAATAACACTTGTTCTTCCAGCCACGGATGAAGGGACCGCTTTCCATTCATGCCATGCATGATTTGGAGGATACTGCATGAAGGAAGTCACACAGAGCCATACCGCGTGCTTGGACCCACAGCAGGACAAGAGGACTGCAACAGCCATGTGTGCCTGGAGAGCTGTGGGGATGGACATAAGAGGGAAGTTGAGTGTGACTCATATATCTGACAAAAGTGATGTTACTTTGGGTCACTGTGAGTCTTGGAGGTCTACAAAGAGGGGTTTCAGTGTCCCAGCCAGTGCTTGTTCCCCATGACCAAAAGCAGTGTCAGCGGGCTTATGGGGAACAGAGCACTGCCAATAGTAGTCATTGAGCTCTTTTGGGGCCACAGACTCCAGACTTGGTGAAGCAGATGCCAGCACACGCTATACACTCACTGTTTGCTGTCAGAGAGAGGATTTGCAAAGCATAACGAAACTCTGCCTCCTTCAGCCTTCCCATGTCCATGGCCATGGGGCTGCACCAGGACTAGTGCTGGCATGGACAGAACAGTTTCACACTGGATCCAAGTGCCTGTGTGCCCATGTGGTTATGGCAGGACTTTAACAACAACAAGGAAGAAAGATTTATATCTTTCTGAGAACCATTTTATGAAGTGTGTGATGTTTTGTCAAGCCTCTTTCTGGTGCCACATCCATGGACTTGTCAATTGAGAAACAATCATCACAATAATCTTCTGCTTTTCCACTGAAGAAGTATGACCCGCTCTGTGAAACACCCCTAACTGAGGAAAGCCCCAACTGCAAATACATTCCCCATAGGTGTAGTTTGGAACAGAACTGCATCAGAAAAGCATGTGAAAAACAATAACTCAAAACAACCAGGTTGGTGATGCTTGCAGAGGCAGTAGAGCCTCAGCCTCCAGCCCCACTTCCAGCAGCCAAGCTCATGCATGACAGCAACCTTCTCAGCTAGATAAAGCTGGAAGGGAAGATTTTAACAGCCTGCCTAAAGAACAGCTCAGCACAGCCATCCAAAACTGCGAGAAGAGCAACATTCAGTAGAGTGAGTGAAACAGAAGGGCAATGGGACCATGCTCCACCATAAAAGTAGCCATATGTTCTATCTAAACATCATTATTCTTGTCATGGGTTCAGCAGTAGCAGTCATTTTTCTCCTTCTTAGTAGCTGGTGCAGCACTGTGTTTTTGACTTGT